>JARDYH010000002.1:285604972-285879972 GCA_029215795.1 Anniella stebbinsi | reverse complement strand
CCAGTGCCTGGCTGCGACAATGGACTGGATGAGGGCTAATAATCTGAAACTCAATCCAGACAAGACTGAGACGCTGTTAGTGGGTGGTTCCGCTGACCGGATGGAGGGTGTTCAACCTGTTCTGGATGGGGTTGCACTCCCCTTGAAGGAGCGGGTTCGTAGCTTGGGGGTTCTCCTAGAACCATCTCTGTCACTTGAGGCGCAGGTGGCCTCAGTGGCACGGAGTGCCTTCTACCAACTTCGGTTGGTGGCCCAGCTACGTCCCTATCTGGACAGGGATAACCTGGCTTCAGTTGTCCATGCTCTGGTAACCTCCAAGTTAGATTACTGCAATGCACTCTGCGTGGGGCTGCCTTTGAAGGTGGTTCGGAAGCTGCAGCTTGTGCAAAATGCAGCGGTCAGATTGATAACTGGAACCAGTAGGTTCGAACATATAAGACCTACTCTGGCCCGCTTGCATTGGCTGCCTGTATGTTTCCGAGCCCAGTTCAAGGTGCTGGTTTTAACCTATAAAGCCTTATATGGCTTGGGACCACAATACCTGATGGAACGCCTTTCCTGACATGAACCTACCCGAACACTACGTTCAACATCTAAGGCCCTCCTCCGAGGGAAGCTCGGAGGTCAGCAACAAGAGAGAGGGCCTTCTCTGTGGTGGCTCCCCAATTGTGGAACGATCTCCCCGACGAGGCCCGCCTGGCGCCAACATTGTTATCTTTTCGGCGCCAGGTCAAGACTTTCCTCTTCTCTCAGGCATTTGGCAATATCTGAGGAGCCTGGGTTTGTTTTGGTTTGTTTTTGTAGCTTTTTGAAGTGTTGAAGTGTTTTTTAAATGTACAGATTGTGTGTATGTTGTATGTTTTTGCTGTTTTAATTTTTGTATATTGTTTTTAATTGTTTTTAATCCT
The DNA here is from genome assembly GCA_029215795.1 of Anniella stebbinsi. Lineage (NCBI taxonomy): Eukaryota > Metazoa > Chordata > Lepidosauria > Squamata > Anniellidae > Anniella > Anniella stebbinsi. The sequence continues at coordinate 285,879,064 of JARDYH010000002.1, read as the reverse complement.
ATGTAAACCGCCCAGAGGCCTCCGGTATGGGGAGGTATACAAATGTAATAAATAAATAAACCATATAAAACAAAAGATGCAAAATTGATATCCTATGCATGTAGGAAATAGCTTTGGACCTTTTGTATAAAAAGAAAAACACAGTTTATTTAAGCTGGATGAACATGTTTTCTGTATGCTTTCAAAAAGTGTTCCAAGTTCAGTCTCCTATATGAAGTAATTTCAGGTCTACTTCACTCCATGCCACCCTCTCAAAATTAAAATATTAACCCACACAGGGAGTTAGTGAAGGAGAGTGTGGGACAAGAGGAGAGTGAGTAGAGGAGAGTGATTAGCAGATAGGAAAGACCAACGTGTTTTGTTATTTTGGGGGAACTGGTTTGTGGGAGAGAGTGGAGAGTAGTGTAGAGTGGGTAGAGTAGGCAGGATAATTAGAACGTTAGAGTTTCTATTGTCAATGTTATAAGAAGAAAGTACTGAAACCATAAAGCATTGTGCCTGTAACCAATACGAGTCTATACCTGAGGAAACCATCACGCTTATTGACTTGCATATACTTCTGTTAATAAATTCTTATCATTTACAACTGGTGTGATCATTGGAATTGTACCTGAGTAAGGTACTGGTGGCAGCGGACATAAGAAGGGGGATTTGAGGTCTAGGGTGCTGGGCTGTGGAGCCGTGGGGCCTAGAAGAATAAAGGCGGGACAGGAGCAGCGGCCGTAGCCCTAAATTCTCAAACACGTCATAAGCACGGGGGGGGGGGGGGGTTGAAGTAAGCCCTGAGTGTGAGTGGCGTGGACAGCCCTGTTATGTAGCCTGGTGAGTGGCACGGGCACAGGCAGGGCGTCACAGCCCCCTCTTGCAATTTGCAGAATTCCCCACCAAGTCCAAGAGCTTTCTGCAAGAAGAATTCCTTTTCATTGAAAGCATCTTTGGATCTAGTGTTTTATTTTAAAATGCTCTCACCAAGAAAAATAAATCAGCACATAGGAAAGCAGCATAGTAGGATGAAGAGTAGGCTATAACTCAAACCTGATATGCTACCTTTCTATAAGTAGAGGTTGTCTGAGAACAGTCAAACATGCAATGCTGAATTTTCTAGTGGTGCAATCCAAGAATAGCTGTATTCCGCTAGTGTGACCAGATCGTCCTGGATTTCCCGGTCCTAACCGGGAAAACTGGGGCAATACGGGCCAACAGGGGGGCGGCGGGGGAAAACCAGGGAAAGGATCAGCTCTCCTCCCGTCCTAAAATGCCCGCGCTGCTCCCCGGCCTCGGCAAGAAAGAAGTGCTCAGCATTAGGGAGCGTCAACAAATTCCTTGTCTGGTGGCTAACTGCTTTAGCTACCAGACAAGGAATTTGTTGACGCTCCCTAATGCTGAGCATTTCTTTCCTGCCTGCTGCTCCCCACCTCCGCAAGAAAGAAGTGCTCAGCATTAGGGAGCGTCAACAAATTCCTTGTCTGGTGGCTAACTGCTTTAGCCACCAGACAAGGAATTTGTTGACGCTCCCTGAGCACTTGTTTCCTGCCGAGGCCGGGAAGCAGCGTGGGCATTTTAAAGCAGGCTCTTCCTCCTCCTTTGCCTGCTGCTGCTGTTGCTGTTCCTCAGGTACCTCCAGGGAGCCCAGGAGCAGGGCAAGAAGGGTGAGGGGGCTGCAGGGGGTCACGCAGCAGTGGAGGAGATAGGCGGTGGCAGCAGAGGACCCGGTAGGTCCGGGCTGGTTTTTTTTGGGGGGGTGGATTGGGGGGGATTGTTTCGGGGGGGGCGGGGGTGTCTGCTTGTTGTCCGCATCGCGGGCGGCCTTTTTAATTTTTTTATTTTATGTTCGGGGGGCTGCTTTGGTGGGGTGGCCATTTTGGACCGGCATTTTGCTTTCCAAAATCTGGTCACCCTATATTCCGCTGTTTTTTCTGATTGTGCACATCACCATTTAAATAGCTTTTAAAAGCAGCTTTTTAGGCATGTTCATGGAGAATTATTTTTTTTTAAAAAAAAAACAGTTCCCATTAGTCATAATAGCTAAACATTTAACCTTCATGCACAGAAGCAGATGCTCGGGGGGAATGACATGAAGTGACTTTGAGCATCATAACTCACATCGTGAGCTTCCCAAAGGCATCTGGCCATCCACTAATTGAGAGGAAAAAATGCTGGAGTGTTCAGGCTGTAGGTATGAGATTCACCCATCACTACACGTAGAACATTTTGTATGTATGCACACACCTAGGCACCATCGTTCATATGAGAGAACACTCTACTCATGCTATCCATCTACCCAGAAAGGGGATTGTATGGATTAATTTATATCAGAAAGGCATATTATTTCCCCATATAAATGTCTGCAGACACATTGATTCACATAAAAAGTGTTAAACATGTGAGATGGTGCGGAAGTCCTAGATTCAGTCCCTTACCCCTGCATGCAGAGCAAACACACTGGGCTGCAATGTGAATGCATCACCTTACCATGCCCCCAGCAACCAGATGAGTGGAATGGCAAAGTTTGTACCTGGCTCCAGAGAGAGAAACAAAAGGGGCAGCTGCAAAGCAGAGAATGCTGTGCAAAGTGAGCAGTGCAGGACGTTCAAAGTTCTGCTTCATCCCTGACATGTCCTCTTTCTCAGTTTAATCTTGGCACCTGCCTGCCAAGGAACAAGTGTGGGGAAACAAGCTGATGGCTGATGAAGCTGCACTGGAATTTTTATCCTTTTAGGCTTCTTTGGCCATTGGATGGGTCCCCCCCTTTCCCTATGCCACACTGGCTGGATAATGAAGCAGCTTTGGAGCAGCGCCTGTATAGTTTACTTGGCAGGTGGCTGGTGTGGGATTTGCGGGCAGACTGAGAAAACAATTTGAGATGTAGCCTGACACATCATTTAGGGTGAATGAAGGATTCCTCAGACATGCTCCTTGAAGACCATTTGGCTAAAAATGGGGAGGTATGCCTGACTCACCTACATAAACCCATAGGGCCTATGCAAGGGTGATGCCGGTGGAACCTCTTCATGTAGAAGTGTTGTCATTGATGGGTCATGGTTAGGGGAAAGGCTGGTCACTGGCCCTAATCCAGGGGAGCTCACCCAGGAAGAACTGAGGAGAAAGAACATGATCATTAGAAGAGTCATGCTGGGCCATACCAAAGTCCTGTCTAGCCCAGCATTGTGTTTTGGGTTGGATCCAGGAACTCTGAGAGGAAGGGCTGTGCTCGTGTAAGGTCTCTCCATGCCGTTTTGGGGGATCCCCGCTCCCTGACATATCACACACCATCCTATTCAGCAGGCTCTCCTATAGCATTTTCAGGGGATTGGACGGGCTGCCATGGGAAGGAAGGCCTGGGGAAGTTCATTTCTACCAGCACAGTTGATCCAGCATAAACCTGGATCCAATCCCAGATGTCCATTGAAGCTCACAAGCAGGACATAAATGCCACAGCATTATTTCCTCCTCTGTGATCATGTGAACCTATTCACTGAAACAGGGGGTAAAAAAGCAATCATGAGTAGTAGTCATCGATAAGCCTTATTCGCCATGAAACAAGCCACAACAGAAGAAGTGGCCTGTTTCGCATGTACCAAGAAGCCTGCAAGCCTAAAACAGCCCACGGATTCTGGGTTCTGAAAAACAGCATATACAAGCACATAAAAGAAGGAATTATTGCTGGTCTTGGAATCAAGGAATTGAATAACTATATACAACTCCTGAAGGAGGCATCTCCGAAACACGTTGAGCACAATGAATTTCTCTTCTCTCTTTTTTTGAGCACCGGGGTTTGCCTCTTCTTTTGTTGCCAGTTTACGGTACCTTTCATTTTTCATCCCTGCCCAATATATGGGGAAGCCTTAGGCAAGGAGAAATGATTACTACATGTAACAGGTCTGAAGAGACAATGATTGCTATCTGGAACTGGGAAGTGGTCTTGTCTAAAGCTGTGAGTCCTCTTCCCCAAGTTTCCTCTGAACCAAACTAATGTTCTGCTAATCATGCATAGCAGAAATACTCTCAAATAAGTAAGCTCTGCTGTATGCGATTAGCAGAATGTTTAGTTTGGCCCTACAATTACTAGTATAAATAGTGAGGACAAGTTGAATCAAATAAATGCAATAAACTGTACACATTATCCCATCGCTCCTGTAGGATAAACAGTCATATAGGTTTACATTCATTTTCCAACTTCTTCAATCTGATTGTGGGAAGGAGAGAGAGGAGGTAGTAGGTGTGTATATAGGACAGGAAACTAAATGGAAATGTGTCTGTACACAAATGTACACAGATAAGATAAACAAAGGGGCTATGGAGAGCAGCTGTAAACATGGGACTGGAATGGGAAGAGGGATGAGATAGAGAAGAGCAGAAATGGCTAAAACCAGTGGAGTCAAAATAGGGGATGACTCTCCACCTTGAACAACCTTCTCCAGGAGCAGAAAATAGCATGAAAAAAGGACAACGTTAGTTCACTATGGAAGGACTTGCCTGTCTCTAAGCTAGGCTGACCATATGAAAAGGAGGACAGGGCTCATGTAACTTTAACAGTTGTAGAGAAAAGAGAATTTCAGCCAGTGTCATTTGTATGCAATTAGTTCCTGGTGAAATTCCCTCTTCATCACAACAGTTAAAGTTGCAGGGGCCCTGCCTTCTTTTGTATACGGTCACTCTAGTTTAGTGCCTGCAACTTTAACTGTTGTGATGAAGAGGGGAGTTCACCAGGAACTAATTGCATATAAATGACACTGGCTGAAATTCCCTTTTCTCTACAACTGTTAAAGTTACATGAGCCCCGACCTCATTTTCATATGGTCAGCCTACTCTAAGCCATATGCCATACATATTCCTTCCATTGGAAGCCATGTTGCTCATTCATCATAAGTTACTCTCAGAATATTTGTACAGATACAGATATTGCATTTTTGGTTTACAGCTATAAAACTATGCACCAGTTCATACATTTGTTGTGGCAGGGCCATGCTTGCATAGTGGAGGAGCAAACATGCTCCCTTCCCCTCTGACAAGCAAAGAATAATGTATGTGAACTGGGCCCAGGCAATGTGACTCTTTACTCTAAAAGGAGGGTGGGGATAGAGAGATTATGCAATCAGGTATTCATAGGGTGCACGCTTCACACTCAGTTTTATCTGCATGGTAGAAGGGAGGAAGCAAGCATATTCTTCTGCCACAAAAAGACAAGAGATGATAAATGGGTGGGGTGAATGCTTAAACCAGGGCCATCAATATAATATATTACTACTCAAATTGTGAGTATCTTGTGAACATTTTTGCCATTCATGAGTATCACCACATTTTGATGATTTTGTTTTTGCTCCCCTTCACAAAAGGATGTGGAAATATCCTTGAGTGGGTATCAAGTGGTACAGGGAAGGGGACCCCATTGCTGAGGTAACTGGGCCAATACTCAATTTCCTTCATGCAGTCACACTTAGTTGGCTAGATCTGGATACATACTCCCATTCACCCAGTTTCTAGCCCAACTAGTCCCATCTAATTATGAGCTTCTCTACACAAGGGAAACATCCTGCATCTTCACGTGACTTTCCTCCTCGCAATTACATAATTTGTTCCCTTCTCAGAAAGGCCCTGATGTGTTTTAATGAGACACCGCCATCTAGTGGTGGAGGCATCCCACTTTTTCAGATATTACAACATTATCTGTGTTTATTTTCAAATGTGAAACTTCCAAGGGATTGCACGGGAGACATTCTGGATGCTGACAGTGTTGTGTAATGGAGCCATAAACTTCTGTGAGTGGCCAATCATGAGTGTGCTATAAATCATTTGTTTAAAGCAGCTCTTAATGCAAGTGCAGCTAAACCAGCTGTTTCAAATTAAAAGCGGAGGTAGAAAGCTATAACAGATCGAGGGGGAAATGGACAAAGCATGGAAGGTAAGGGGTTTTCATGAATAAGTTTGTACCCTCTGAAATGAATTTCACAGCACAATAAATAAATAAATAAATAAACTTCACAAAAATTCGGCACAGCACTAATATTTACAGATATTGCTGGTATGGAAGTGGCTGTTTCGCAGATATAATAAGCACTGCTATTTTATTAACATCTTTGTTTTGCATCAGAAAACTGAGTACAAATATCCATAAATTGCTTAAAGTGGTTTAAACAAATGTGTTAGGTCATGCTAATAGATTCAGAGATGGTTTGTTGTGCATATAAGTAAATGCTATACATTTAGGTATTCATTATCAGCTGCTGGGTAGAGTGCACTGTGTGGATACTATTGAGCTTCAGAAGCAATAGCTGATGTACTGTATTACCATGTAAGACTTTGCCGAGCGGTGCGAGTAGCCAAGTTATGGTTGTGTAAGACCAGTGATTGGCAACAGAGGTATATAAATAGATGTTGGCCGTACAGCAATCTAACGATTTATCATAACATACAACTGGCTAATAGTGTTCTCAAAATAGTACTTTGCATGTTGCGTCAGTCATTTTACATATTGCTTGAGCTTCATTTACAATTGCCCTGGATTTCTTGTTTTTGAACTGGAGGCTTTCCCTGAGCATCTAAAACTTTGGGGGTGAGGAAGGATTTCTTGCATACTTCTGGGTAACTGGGTAACTGGGGAAATACTCTAAAGAGTAGTATCAAAGTTGAGGAAAACTCAACAGTGAAAACTTGACAGTTCTAGACAAGGGTCTCTGAAACCATGAGGCAGCACAGGAAAAGTATGGGGTAGATTTGGAAAAAATAACTTTCAGGAAGAAGTTTAAACCCTATTTTTACTTTTTAAAGTTAGCTGTAATGCTAATATATTGCTCCACGGGATGCCAGAAAAAGTCTGTTTTGTGTGAGACATGCTCCAAGAATTGTGAGGTTGTGAATTTCAGATACTCAGCATCACTGACACCTTTTGGACCAAAATAATGGTCACAGCATTCCATTTCACTTCTTGCAGCTAACTCTATTTTCATAATGGCCTAAGTCTAAATGTGCTATTCCATGGGGATCAGTGACTAGCAACAGTCACTCTCCCATAGTGTATGGGGTACAAGTACTTCTGTGAAGCAGCTGCCTTGTTCTCTACGATGTTTGGTTTCTTATTCTTTCCTTTTTAAATAAGACTCTGACTGTAACGATTATTATTAGCTCAATATTGTGAAATAAAAATTTGTATAACAATTTCTAGCAATTAGTTTTACTGAAGAGATTTTGACAATAGGATTGTCAATGGAGATATAAGGCTGCACTCATACCCAATTACCTAGGAGTAAGTGCCATTGAACTCAATGAAACTTGCTTCTGTGTGGATATATATGGATTGTAAATGTTTGAATTTAGTATGGTGTGGACTTTTTTTTATGCTTTCAACATGTCATGCAGACTAGACAGTCTCAATCTAGCACAGTAGAAGTTGTATCCCATTAGTCCTATTTGGAGTAGACACATTAAAATGAATGGGATTTAGACCCATGATGGATACAATACATTGGATACAACTTTTAATACAATTCCCAGAACAGATGCTCTGATGTGAAAAATTAGAAATCACAAGGAAAGATGGCAATTCTAGAAATTCATGTCCACTCCAAGCCAATGGTTCTTATCGGCTTCCATTGCTATCTTCCCTTGTGTTGTTTCTGATTATTTAGGTGCACTAGGCAGGAGGTTTTCCTATATGGTCACTTAATGAAATTGATTTTAAGAAGGCATCTGGCTGGCTTCTATTGTTAGATACAGGATGCTAGACGTGATGGACCCTGTGTCTGATTCATCTAACCTCTTCTTATGTCTATATTCTGTACATGCAACAAGGGATGTAGGGGGTTGTCCCCCAGGTAAAGAAATATTCTTATGGCAATATAAATATCTGTATGTGAATCTTATTCCTGAGCTGGCTATCTGGACATCCTCATATCTATTCTGCTTTTACACCTAATTTTCTTTAAGAACAACATGTAAAATGTATATATTCTCTGCTGTGCAATGAAATAATGAATTCTTAGCATGTCCACACGTAAGATGTTTCCCTGAGAATAATGTCTAATTTTTCCCTTCCTTTTTTCTCTCTCTTAAACGAAAGAACTATGTAAGGTTTTGGTGCACCATTTATTTTTATGGTAATTTAAATATGTTAATACTATACCTAAGAGTTTTATATAATATGCATCTTGCATAAAAAGCTTATTTTACTCCTGAGTTTCAGTCTAGGGGAAAAAAGAAACCTTTTGTCGGTACTAAAGGTATCTTTGGCCATGTTATTAAAATGCTATAAAATCACATTCTCTCCAGACTTTTAACAACTGTCTTGCATTGCACGACAGCTCAAAAACATATATTTCCTTTTGCAAACAGGTGCTTTAGAATTAATGATCACCGTTTTGTGAGAACATTTAACAAATGCATACTTGTAGTCAAGGCTGTCTCTGCACCGTGTGGTATGACAAATGGCTCTATGCTTGATGGTAGTTTCATTAAAAAAAAAATTAAAAAATCTTTTCAATTTGGCTAATTCCACCACCTGAATCCCTCTGTAATGGTACTTCTTTGAAGGCAATCACTTGTGCCCCTCCCCCTGGCATTTTTTTTTAAAAAAAAAACCTGCAGGAGAGGAAGCACAAAGAATTTGCCCCTTCTAGTAAACAACAACATGGCAATAAAGACAAGAAACTGCAAGAGGGAATAAAGTAGTTTTTAAATATCTAGCCACAGTTGGAGCCACTCTAATAACCAAATGAAATGCAGTGCCTAATCCTTTCTAAATTAGAAGCATATTAAATCTTACAGAGCCTTGAAAAACAAGCCAAGACACTTAGCTATTGCAGGTTTTCCAACAACGACTGCCTCCTTTTTCTATTCCTCTTTTTTGTAAACATCACATCATAGTGGCGTTAGCTTAAAAATGTATGACTAACAGCCTGCTTTTCAAAGCACTTTGCCAGAACAAGGCTGGTTCATTTCAGCGGGATTTCTGTCAAGGAAACACATGGGAGGATTGGAATGGGATGCCATTACAGAATTCAGTCGGGCAAGGGGACCAAGATCAGGCAAGGTCCAAGGTTAAATTGTCAAAAGGCTGTCTATTTTAGGAGCATCTTTTTATACCTCTGAATATAACGATAGCAATGTTCCCAACACTGCCTCTATTGTAACCTGGGTTTGTTGAGCACCCAGACAGAACCAATGATAGGCAGGAGAAGGTTGCTGATGATGAGGGAGCATCTGAGGTATTCAGCAGAATCATGGATTTAAAAAAGAACATGACCCACCTTCCAAAGACCCAATCTACCACAACCTTAGGGATGAACATGCATGCTGCACTCATGTTACCATAGAACCATGACAGTAGAGAGCAACATCCTGTGAACTTGAAGGAAAGAAAATGGCAGCAACAGCCCTATGTGTTTTCCCTATTGGAGCCTTTAAGCTGTGAAGGAAACTGTTCCCTGGCAGCTTAAAGTTCTGGAGAAAGTAGGTGTGAGCACGGGGAATGCAGTCCATCAGACTTGCACCCTTGAGGTTAATTCTAGTTGACACAACCCAATGGTTCTCAAAATAGATGTTTTGGCTTGGATTTGTGGAGCGGCGGGGAGAGTGTTGTGGGCTTCAAAATGCATATAATATTATTTAAAAGGTGGGGGGCGTGTTCCTTTTTTGGCTGCAGCCTGAGGTAGCAGACACAGATTTTCTCTAAGCAACTGCTGGCCAACATCTGTTCCCCAGAATGGCTGGATATAGCATTGTTTTGGTGCATTCTGCCAATGGCTGCCAGCTGGTGGCTGCCAAGAAATGCTGTGCTAATGCTGCCACAGGTAGAAACACTAAAATAGTTTCAATATGAAAAAGGACCATCATATTGTTCTCCCTGGAAATAGTAAGCCCCCACCAATTTTTGAAAGAATTGCACATGCACACCAAAATTGCAGAATTCCCACCACCTCAGTTGCCACCTCTTAATGGGATGGTAAATTTGAGGAAGATGTTTTCATTCAACACTAATCAGTTCCCTCCTTGCTCAAAGATACCACTGGGTTTTCTGGTTAGGCAGAAAATTTAGTAGTGCTTTTCAATAGCTGTCTTATCTGTAAGGGAAGAGAATGAGAAAGTGAGCAGGGAGAAATTTGGGATGAAGGAAGACAGTAATCAGAGGATTGTGTGACTGCCCTTCCAAACCTAGGGTACCACTAGACAGGGGTTTTGCCCCGTAGTGGCTTTGGAGTTGCGGCAGTTGATCTACATGATGCAGCCACCATTCTGAAGCCATCCAGGGGCAAACCCCAAAAGCTCCGCTTTTAAAAAGTCGGGAACTTATCCCAACGTTTTAATGCCAGCTGGATGCAGACACACATCTCCAGTCTGTTGCCATCCTCCGGCTTTGTGCCAGAGGGCTAATGGCTATGCCTGGCTGGGACGGGGGCAGGGCGGTACAGCGAGCCAAATGGACTCTGGACCGCCTCTACTGGGCAGCGGAATTAAAGTAAAAAACATTAATAAATAAATCTGTGTTTCAGGAGAAGACAAGGCAAGCCTTTCAGGTGGAAATCTTGTGCTCATTGAAGCACAGTGAGGCTTACTTCCTCTTTGCTGCACCCACCCGCAGCACATTTTCTCTTGAATGGAGTGCAGTTGGCATGGGCTAGCCACACAATCCTATCTATGTTTCCCAGGAGAAAAGTGGAGCAGCACAATTACAGTAAAACACACACACACACACACACAAGCCCACACACACTGGAGGAGGGAAAAATCTGAGGAGGAGAGGAACACAGAGCAAGAGGAGGGGAAAAACGGGGGAGGAACAGGGCACTTGGGGAAGCGGTGCGGGTGCACGCGAAGTTGCGCGGTTAGAGGAAAAGACACATAAAGATAAAGATTTTTTAAAAGGTGCCCCTGAACTGCAGTTCATGCTCAGGTGGGCAGAATTTCATTCCTTCCACTGTAGATGGGTGGATGAGCGCCAATGCGGGGGGAGCCGCCTCGCGCCACCGCCGCACTGGTGACCTGAAGCCATCAATATGAGCCCCTAGGTGCTCCCTTTTATAAAAGGACTGCCAAACGGAACTCCTCCACTGAAGCTGTGTGCTTCCTGACTCAAGCAGAGGGACTCTAGTTGTCCTTAGAGCTGACTCTATGGAACTAGGAATATGAAATAGTGTATGAAAAGGTAAGATGAAAGGGGAAAAAATCCTCTTTCCTCTGCACTCCTTAAACATTTGCCATGGGGCTACACTTATTTTTATATCCTACACTTCTTCTAAGGCATACATGGAGGAGGGTTGGTTTGAACCTTTGAATGTTCAGCTGAAATTGGGGTTGGGGAGAGCTGTTCAGGGTCCAAAGAAGAGGGCTATGCACTTAGCTAAACTTTGTCTTCTCTTCCTCTTTGCCTATCCTAGGCTGACTAGATAAAATCCAGGTCAGGGCTCATGTAACTTTAACAGTTGTAGAGAAAAGGAAATTTCAACCAGTGTCATTTGTATGCAATTAGTTCCTGGTGATATTCCCTCTTCATCACAACAGTTAAAGGTGCAGGTACTATACTGGAGTGACCATATACAAAAGAAGGCAGGGCTCCTGCAACTTTAACAGTTGTGATGAAGAGGGAACTTCACCAGGAACTAATTGCATACAAATGACACTGGCTGAAATTTCCTTTTCTCTACAACTGTTAAAGTTACATGAGCCCTGACCTGGATTTTATCTGGTCACCCTAGCCTATCCTTGCATGAATCTAATTTAGTTCAGAAGTCAGAGGTACTAATTCCCTTCAGCTTTTGGTAGATACAAAAAATATGAGTACAAAAAATGTTTTGTTCAGACAGTACATTAAGCCATGGTGGTTAAGCAGTATGAGCTAAATATTATGGCTTAGCGTGTCATGTGAACCAGGACAGATAAAAGGAAGTACATCTTCCTACAACGCATAGTTAAACTATGGAATTCGCTACTAGAAGATGTAGTGACGACCACCAACTTGTATGGCTTTAAAACAGCATTCAAATGCATTGAGGATAAGGTTATCAATGGCTTGTGGCCTTCCCATTGGTATCTGGTTGGCCGCTGTGCAAACAAAATGCTGAGCTAGCTAGGCCTTTGGTCTGATCCAGCATAGCTCTTCTTACGACGTTAGTCTGAAATGAGTGCCACCCGGCTGTGTTGTTAAGTCTTGAATTATCACAGCAGCTGCATGTCTGTTGGTGGAGGAGAGTGTAAGCGTACAATCAGGTGTGAGAGGAAAGGGGGAATTGGTTGACTGGCTGCGTAATTCCTAAGCATGCATAGAGAGTTGGGAATGCTCTGCTGTGTGGATGGGGGCTTTATTCCAAGTCAAAACTTCCCGAAATGTTGCCTTTCATCTTGCCTCTCTCAGTTTCTCTCTCCTGCACATGATGGCAAAGCTATCTCCATACACATGCTCTGGGAGAAGAGAGAGAACCTAAAGACAGAAAGACAAACATGAGACAGATTTACCTGCTGACAGTCTTTTTGTCTATAGCTGAAATGGCAATGTAACATATATATTTACCTTATTATGCATAATTTTTATCAGCAAATAAGATGATAAGAAGAAAGCTAAGTTAAGCTATTAGATAACAGTCTTTACTGCCAAGAAGTATAATCTGACACAGACTGAGCCTGGTACAGTAGTCAATTAATGGCTCAGTGCTCATACAATAATGACCTACTAACCTGACGGTGTGTTGCTCTCACATTTTGCTATCCCCTGGGATGCTACTGTCACTGTGTTATCTATTGCCTGCTTCCCTATCAAAGAAAATAAGCAGAGCTGAAATGTATGTACGCATCAAGCTCTGTAGTTCATTGCACACCAACCCTGGCAACTGGAACAATAGATTTATAAGTTTATCCTACATTAAACCAAACATGCCTGACTGCACTGTAAATTACTAAATAATAAACCAGGTGGTGTAAGATCCTGACTTGGACAGAATATAAAAATCTATCAACCTGTAAAATACAATAACCATAAATGTGCTATGTAGCTGATGGCTCAGGTAAACTATCCACCTCCAGCAATCCTGGTTTTTCCTCGGATAAATTGCAACAGAGGTTATTTCTCCCCTAAATTTAAGTTCTTGGTGCCTTTTTCTTATGCAGAATAAATATAATTGAGTTTTTTTTAAAAAAAACAGTAGCAAATTTGCTTGTTTTGTTTATATTGCTTTGCCTGGTATGGGGCTGTTCCATAGGAATGTGTAAACATATTGCCAGAGGCATTTTGGTCTGATCTCAAAAAGGAAGATGAACTAATGTCCTAGAGCATATGACTTCTCTATTCAGACTTAACATTTAAATTAAATTGCCAAAGTGCAGTAAGCACTCCATGAGTGAGTTGCTTGTATTGGACACTTGCTGCTTTCAAATGTATTAGATTTCTTTCTTTCTTTTTTTCCTTTTTTGAGAAAGAGAGACAAAAATCTATGCTAGCTCAATAAAACATTTCACACATATTCTACACACCATTAGCCCTCTCTTAAATTAAAATTGGAATTTTAAAAAAATGCCTCCATCCTTTCCAAAATTATTTCCCTGTGAATTAAGAGGAGGGAAAGAGGGGGGAATTTATTTCAAGAAAAACCATGTTCAAAAATATCCAATAAATGGCAACTCCCAGTTCAATGAAGCTAATTAATTCCATTTTAGGAGCTGTTCAATAGCAAACCAGGTTAGGTTTATATGATTTACAAACAGTGTTTACATTCATAAAAGGGCAGCGAATAGCTGCATAGCTTGACATCATTATAGGAAAATGCTGGGGGATGCAGGCAGTTTAATTAGGGGTGGGTTTGAGTTCACTGTATGACCAGCATCATAGTGCTTTACTAATGTGCTTTCATAGAACGTTAATACTATAACAAGATTATTGGCGAGTGGGTATTGCTCACTGTTTTCTTTGTCTTCCAATGAAAAATAAGAAGTTCTGCCTTAAGAAGCGAGATAACCCAAAGCTAGCTAAAACTTCAACTGCATTAACAAGGTCATCTGCCTGCAAAATACTGATCCTTAAGGAAGGGATATACACACACACACACATACATGCACATGCAAAGAGCACATGCAGCCAGATCCAAATTAAGTTAATGTTACTAATATGAAACTCCTAATTATTCGATTTTAAAATGTGTTCTCCATATGTTTATGATAGCCCTCTTATTTAACTGAGTTGTTTTCTTTTCTTTTCTCTTTCTTTCCTTCTTTATTCCTAAGTTACGAAGAACAGTATGGCCAACACACAGAGAACACAAAAGTTTTATGGTGCCTATACACAGGAATCAAATGAAGTGCCATTATCTACCTGTGTTTTGAACAGTATTGGCTTTACATGATATGGACCAATATCAATTATACGTGATGTTCAGGTCCCAGAATATTAATGGAGGCACAGCTGTGCCTCCATTGTTAAGGGCCGTCAGTAAAAAACACATTCCGCCATGTTAAAGTGATAATTGGGGGGGGGGGGTTATTCTAACAGCCATAAAATCGAACATGTTTCATCAACCTTTCTGAAATTTACAGGTGCCAGAAAGAAATGTTTGTTTTACATTACCTGAAAATTTCAAGAAGATTGGTGAATGATTGAGGGAAGGAGAGCAGTTTAAGGTAGAAAAGGAATACAAACCTGTCTCCCTGCTTTTGTAAAATTTACTTCCGGGTTGAGACTTTTGTGCTCACAATTTGCATAATTTCTAGAGCCTTATTAATTAATCCAGTGGTGGGGTCTTCTTCCTCCTTCACTGTAGTTGGTGGAAAGCTTTTCGTTTTTTTAAAATTCCCTTCAGTTGACTTTTAAGGACTATTTTAACCTCTCATTCAAGTCAATGAGGCGGCCATCTTCCCTCATAGCGCGACACACGCTCAGCAGTGTTGCTCTCCCCCCTCCCACCTGCCTTAGAATGTGCAGTGGGTGAGTGAAATGGCTGCTGCCTCTAGCACAGACCTTTTGGGTGAAGAAGAAGAAGAGTTTCTCTTTTCTCTTCTGGAACATGCATTCCTTTGGCTCTGAGAGTATTTTGGGCTGTCTTCATAAGGCCAGTTTGCTCTTTTGCTCCCTGGTGAAGCAGGGTGTGGTTCCTCTGGATCCATGGTAACCTGATCTTCAGATCTCTCCTGGGAATAGGTGGCTATACCTTTCTTTCTATCCCCACCCCCACCCCATACACACACAGTGCTCCTTCCCTCTTTTCTAAGAGTTTGTTCCATACTGCTATAAGCTGAAAGCTTCAAACACTTCATTTAATTAGTTTGGGCCGGTGTTAAGTTTTAAGTACAATGTTGAAACCTTTCAAAGTGCTTCTGGGCCTACAACGTTGGTTTCTGCCTAGTCACCCTGTTTTTCTAATAAGGTTTAGAAACAGTTGAGCTGTCGTTTATTTTGCATAGTGTACACACATGGATTTTCTTTCTAATCCTTGCAGTCTACACTGGCTCCCTCCTTGATGTGTTTTTGGATGCAGACAAACCCTTTTTTGTTCCAGCAGGCCTTTGGCAAATAATCTGGACCTCTGTCTATACCTTTGACTTTTAAATTGTTATGCATTTAAAATGTTTAAAAGGCTTTAATATTGAAAAATATTTAATTATATTTTTAACTTTTGTATATTTAGGCTGACCATATGAAAAGGAGGACAGGGCTCATGTAACTTTCAGCCAGAGTGATTTGTATGCAATTAGTTCCTGGTGAAATTCCCTCTTCATCACAATAGTTAAAGTTGCAGGCACTATACTAGAGTGACCATATACAAAAGAAGGCAGGGCCCCTGCAACTTTAACTGTTGTGATGAACAGGGAATTTCACCAGGAACTAATTGCATACAAATGACACTGGCTGAAATCCCCTTTTCTCTACAACTGTTAAAGTTACATGAGCCCTGTCCTCCTTTTCATATGGTCAGCCTAGTATATTCCTATTTATAGGTTTTAGCTGTATATGTTTTAGTTTTGTAAGGCTGCCCTGAGGCCCAGCATTGGGCACAAGGCAGGATACTACTACTACTACTACTAGTAGTAGTAGTAATGTTTCAGATTTCACTTCTGCATCTGATGTTCTTTTGCATTTACTTTTCTTTATAAACCATTCATATCTTAAGACTTCTTGTGTGGCATGTTTTCATTGGTTTAACGAGTTAGAAGGAGTATTCACTGTTATCATGCTTATGTTATAAAATCTATTTTCAACAGGCCTAGTAACTTCAAGAGTAACAGAGTTGGGGAAAATCTTCAATCTCTTTGCTATCAGAGGCACTGAGTAAGGGACCCCTGGAGATAATTTAGACTGACCCCAACCACAAAACACTATTCCCCCTTCTGAAGAGATCTGGACCACAGACTACTAAAGACAAACAAAGTAGCAGGCCATAATAACAGTTCTCATGTGGCCATTTGCCTTATGAGGCAGGTGCTCTGCGGGCTACCAAATGGAGGGACTAACAGGCCACAAAGTTGCCTGGCTGGGTCTGCCAGAAATCCAGCCTCAACACTCCTGGAAGGTCCATGTTCTATAGCACCTGCTCTCAGAGGAACTTGAGGGAATCCCACCCTCCACCCCTGGGTTTAATTTACTGGCTTCTCCTGGCTGGACCTTGCAGGAAACTATAGGGACAGACAGAGCAGGCATTCATAGCACACATAGAATGCTGAGACTGGCAAATCTAAAAGCAAGTGTGTTGCTTTTCAAGAACCAAGGAAATTCAATGGGTCTTACTTTTGAGTAAATATCTAAGGATGGATATGCAGCCTGTGCAAGAACTGAGTAGGGTGACCATATTTGGGAAACCAAAAAAGAGGACACCTAGTGGGGGGGCAGGAAAATAGCTTTCTGGGGCCACCTTAAAGTCCCCAATTGGAGCGGAGGAGGGGAAAGCATGTCATTCTCACCCCACCCCACTGCTCCAATCAGGCCCTTTTCTATAATGCCTGGGAATGACACATTTTTCCCTTTTAAGGCCTTGATCGGAGCACTGGGAGAGAATGACACACCTCCAGAAAGCATGTCATTCCCCCCTGCCACGCTAATGGTGGCCTTAAAAGGGAAAGTTTTAACAAATAATAACAAAATATTTCATACCCGCATCTCCCTTTGGATTGAGGTAGGGAACAACATTAGTACAATAACAATATAGATCAAATGCATAAATTAATTAAAAGAGCATATGAAACAATCAACACATTTTAAAATTCTTGGTTTAAAGTTCATCTGGGTAGGCCTGCCAGAAGAGGCTAGTTTTTATAGATGCCTTAAACTCAGAGAGAGTGTTAAATTGACGAATCTCCTCCAGCAGGCCATTCCAGAGTCTGGGGGTGACAGAAGGAAAGCTCCTCTGGGTAACAGTTGTCAGCTTAGTTTTGGCTGACTGAAGTAAGTTCTCCCCAGAGGACCTGAGTGTGCGGGGCAGAATGTACGGGAGAAGGCAATCCTGCAGGTAACCTGGACCAAAACCATGTAGAGTTTTAGGTAATAACCAACACTTTGAACTTCGCCTGGAAACTAATTGGCAGCCAGTGAAGTGATTTTAAAGTAGGTGTAATACGGTCACCCCTAGGTGTACCAGTGACTAACCTGGCTACCATATTTTATTATTTATTTATTTATTTACTGAATTTCTACACCGCCCAATAGCTGAAGCTCTCTGGGCAGTTTACAAAATTAAAACCATAAAAGCCATGCAAAATATAAAACGACAGTTAAAAAAAAAAAAAAACTAAAATAGGGGTGTGCACTCCAAAAAATATCGTTGTTTATCGTTATCATCATTTCGGACCAAAAAAAATATCGTCTTCATTCATATTGTAGGTGACCCGTATCATCTTCACGATAATTATCGTGAAAAAATTATATTTTTTGCAGCCCTATTTTTAAAGAAAAAAATGTCTATAACTTCTCTATTTTAAAAGTTAGAGGCTTGAAACTTGGTCACAGTGCTTATGGGGTATGCTAAGTATGTGTATGAAATTTGAGATCAATCCCTCCAACCCTCGATTTTATATGATTTTTTTAAAGATTGTTTCCATTCTGACAGGTCTGAATGAACGCACGTGGCGAGCTGTCATCTGATCTGTCAGAACTGAAACAATCTTTAATAAATTCATATAAAATCAAGAGTTGGAGGGATCGATCTCAAATTTCATACACATACTTAGGCATACCACATAAGCACTGTGACCAAGTTTCAAGCCTCTAACTTTTAAAATACATGTTATAGGTATATTTATATGGCAGTCCGATAAAACAATAAAATCTCCCGAAAATTATCGTCTCCTATGATTATCGTAGGTTTTTGTATCGTTATCGTTAAACACATGCACGATAATGACCTTATCATATCATTATCGTACATTTTAACAATACGATACACATCCGTAATTTAAAATACAGTATAAAAGCACAACCAGGATAAAAACTGTGCAGCCATGCAGAAATTGATAGGAATTTAAAATACAAATTTAAACAGCAAGGTTAAAAATCAAACTGAAGAACTGTGAAAACACTGTGAAAATAAAAAGGCCTTTACCTGGCATCTAAAGGAGTATAATGTAGATGCCAGGCGAACCTCTCTGGGGAGCTCATTCCACAGCCGGGGTGCCACAGCAAAGAAGGCCCTCCTCCTAGTAGTCACCTGTCTCACTTCCTTTGGCAGGGGCTCATGGAGAAGGACCCCCAAGGATGATCTTAGGGTCCGTGCAGGTACATATGGGAGGAGGAATTCCTTCAGATAACCTGGCTCCAAGCCGTTTAAGGCTTTGAATGTTAATACCAGTATTTTGAATCGGGCCCAGATCTGGACAGGCAGCCAGTAAAGATGGAAAAGGACTGGCGTAATGTGGTCTCATTGGCCAGTCCCTGTTAACAGTCTGGCTGCCCTGTTTTGTACTAGTTGAAGTTAATGGACTGTTTTCAAAGGCAGCCCCACATATAACGCATTGCAGTAATCCAGATGAGACGTTATCAGAGCATGGATAACTGTAGCTAGGCTATTTGAACTAATTGAAGTTAATAACATTTTGCCTGCCACTGGTTTTATAACTATCATAAGAAAAAGGATGCAGTGTGACTTTTGTAATGTGAGACCTCAATCAGATTTCTTTTATGTGATGTTATCAAAATGGCTGATCATTGACTTCCACTGTCTTCCAATCGGTTTTTTGTACTGGGAAAAGTCGGAAGGACTCTAAATGGCAGACATGTCCTGTAGACAATCTAGTTTCCCTTGAAGTTCAAGGTGCAGTAACCATGTGCAACAACAATAGCAACAGGACGAGAGAATTAAGAAAATAATTTTAATACTCTCTATAGTATGTCACACCTATTTTAGATATTGCTTGGTCTTCTACACATCCGATAAGCACTATTGGGAGAAAGCTGTTTGCATATGAGAGCCCACTTAACTTATTTTATGCCACCTGCATTTATGTTTTATATAAAAATAGTCACACCAAAAAAGCTCTGCAAATGGTGCAAAATCGCCTACTGATTCTGACAGACTGAAATCTCTACTTTATTCTTATATCAGCATGTATTCTTCCCATTGGAAATGCTCAGTGTGAATTTGCCAGTGTTTCTGATATGGCAGATACAATTGAATAGTTATTTCTTTATTTCTTTTATTCCATTTATATACCGCCCCATAGCCGAAGCTCTCTGGGCGGTTTACAAAAATTAAAAACACTGAACATTAAAAACACCGATATACAAAATTTAAAACCATAAAGCATAAAAACAAGTTATAATTACAATATCCTTTAAAACAACAATTCTGGGTCAAAGCACAACAATATTACCAATGTAACCACAATTTTAGATCAGCTGGAAGAGATAAGGTATCATGATCTATTTGTCTTTATTTATTTAATCATCTTTAATGCATCCATCAGTGTAACATCTGGATTAATTACTTAGATTAAACGTAACAAAGCATTAAATTGAACAATTTGCAATGGACAACATAAACAACTCCCATCATTTTAACACCCCTGTCACTAGCCTTTTTCTTCACCATACACCAACCAGCTCCCAATGGTTGATTGATTCCCTTGTTCATTTTAAAGTAACAGTGATCTCAAACTATTGTTTTTAATTGTTGCTATACGCTGGACATATGGTATAGAATTTCTTAAACGAATAAATAAAATAAATAATAAGACACTTAGAGTCCAATCCTATGGCCCTTAGGAAGATATCCCAGGGGCTGTAGGATATTGCAGATCTCCCCTCCCCCAAACCATAAACAGAAAGTTCTGCAGCAGCTCCTCTTCCACGATGGCTCAGCAGAGGGTGGGTAGGTGAGAAGAGAGTATGACGGTGGACAGGGCGAGGAGAGGCAATGGACCTGCCCAATCCACAACCCTCTCCAGTTCCATCTTTGTCCACTGAGAAGTAAGTCAGCTAAACAGGCTCAGTAGCCCAACTAGCTAAACATGCAAAGAAACAGGAATGCAAATAAGTCATTTTTGCCTCCCATATACTTTCCAAAGTACAGTATATATAACACTTTGTATCCCAATTTCTTTAAAAGAACCTATGGTTAGATCACTATTGAATGGGGGGGAGTAATTGGACCCCACCACCCTCAATAACTATCAGCCAAGTCTCCAATATTGCTTTTTTGAGTAAGTTCCTAGTACAAGTGGTGGCAGCACAATTCCAGGCATTCTTGGATGAAGCTGATTATTTTGATAATTTCCTATCTAGGTACAGGACTAGTTTTGGGATGGAAACAGCCCTGGTTGCCCTTGAGGATAACCTACACTGTGAACTAGACAGGAGAAATGTGTCCCTGTTGGTCTGCTATGGTATTCTTCTGGGATATTTGGTAGCAGTATGGGACTTTGGAACACTGCCTTGCAGTAGTTCCAGTTCTATCTGGTTGAATGTTCCCAGAAAGAGGTGCTATGGGATATTACTTGGCCTTTTGGCCATTGGCTTATGGCAGGAATGGGCAACCTCAGGTGGTGTGGATGCCAAATCCCTCCCATAAGCCACTGTGAGCTGCACTGCCACAACAAAAATGTGGGGAAACCAGCAGCAACAATGTGGAGAAACCAATCTAAATATGCAGCAAACCAAGCTAAATGTGACTGTCCTAAGCCTCCATAGCCGCTACAGAGCCATTGTCACCAAACTGTGGAGGATCTGGCTACCAATCCTTCCTCTGATTATATTATACATTCATGTTACTTATTTATGCTTTAAATTACTTCTCCACCATATGAAAACTTAATAAAACCTTCCTCTTAGTATGCCATCAAATCCAATATTACAGTAGCGGGCTTTATTACAGTAGCAGGCCAATATTACAAAAGTGGGTATTGGGCTTTATGCATAGGATGAATGCATTCTTTAAAAGAAAAACAACTTTATATGTATTTTATATTAAAGCCTTATTTACTTATAATATATGCTAATAGTATATAAGATTAAATGTTATCAATAAGTTTCAACAGTCATTGAATGTAATTGCTTCTGTTATCAATGTGGACTGCTACTTTAAGAAAGCTGTTATAACCTTAACAAATTTAATGTCCCTAATTTAAACTCATATGTCATTTGCCCTTTCCCTAAATTCATCTCAATTAACAATCCTAGAATGACACAGAAGTCAGAAGAAGTTCTCTCTTTGGTCAGGGACTTACTGAAAGATACAGAGTTGAACAAAGCCTCTCAACTGTCAGTCATGATGGATCATCAGTTTCTTGAGATGCTCTTTCTCTGACAGGCTTACTTCAGCTTCCCCTAAAGTCTTCCTTCTGGTCAGGGACTTGGGGACTGGAACACAGCCAGGAAGATGTCACAGTTGCCTTCTCAAAAGTCTTCCTGCTTCCTGAGGCCAACTGCCTACTGCTGTCACTCTGGCCAGAAGCTATCCCGGAGAACCATCTCTTCTGGCTAGCTCTCACAGTTTCTGCCTCTTCTGCCTTTTCCTGGGTTCCTCTGACTACCAGACCTGCTCTAACTGACCCTTTTTAAACTAATTCAATCAGGACCCTCTGACCAATTATTTACAATTACCTCACTATCTGTCAGCTCATTGGCCTATAACTATGAGCCAATAAGACAACCTAACAAAATGACCTTTTCAATCCTCCTGTCTCACAGACAAACCTGACAGGACTAACTGTGAACCACTAAGGTCATAACAGCTTTCTTGTGGCAACTGACAAATGTAGGATGCTTACAGTAAACTTTGTACAAAGGAGCGGTTAGACTTCAGTTAGAGCTGATCTTTTCAGCTCTCACTGTTACTATTGTTTACAAGTGGGCATTACTTTTCCAAACACATTCTTATTTTTTATATTAGCAATACATTTTAACAATATTTTACCTCAGCCTTTGATTATCTACAGTGTGAATAAATAGCAATGGATTTGTTTTAAAGAAAATAAAGCAATCTGATTCTTCATTTAAATCAGATTTATTTTACAAAATTTCAGTACTATTTTATTTCCCTTAAAAACAGGCTGGTTTAAAATTATATCTGGAAGCAATACAAACATATTAAAGTTAGTCTATATTCAGTCTCTTTAAACCAAATTCCTGATCCTTTATCATTAAGAAAAACTCTACTTTTCCATTTCAGTGCCAAATTCCGGTAAAAATATGTGACTTTTGAAATCACATACTACACATGCTATATGACAGTCCATATATTGTATTTATTGTCCAAATTATGAATATTTAGCTTCTGTCAAACAACACTTGCCTTCAATGTCATAGAAATACTATTCTATCCTTTAACAAAAAGCCCTTCCCAAAAATTCTGGGTACTAAGGCTTCAAATAGATGATCTTGCTTAGTATCCTTACAGGAGCCTAAGGGAGAGCCAAACAGGAATTCTTAGTTTGACAAGTGATCCCTCTGATATATATCAATTTATAATGCAGAAAGCATGTGTATACCATAACCAGAGATTTTTTAGTATGCCCCTGTATTTAGTTCTGAGTTTATATGTTTTAACAGATAGAATACTTAATTAATAAGCATGATATTTCAGGAAAGAAATGAATTAGAAAACTGGAAACTTATTTCAAAGAAATTATTTAAGCCTGTCCCTTTTCTTGATGATTTAATAAATGATTGTCTTGATTTAAATCAATCCACGAATTCCTTACACTGTCAGACTATATTGATCCTAAGAAGAGAATTCAGTGCAGGGTTTCCCCTGATTATATCTGATGGGTAGGCTCATATCTACTGTGTTAAAAATTGCTGGTTTTTGGTGGGGGTGATTGCTATTAACTGTATTCAGATACTTTTAAAAATGTATTAGATACAACCCAAAGCCCTTAGAAAGCATAGACAGGTATATTGGTCCTTAAGAAAGAAAAATCCAAAATGCACAGTTGGCAATACCTTCATTAGGACCAACCAAAATGGTAAAAGTGGTGGTAGGCAATGTAATCATTGACTATGGATTCCTTCAAGGGAAAAGAAGAGCCTATTTTTCTTTAGGAATTACACACATTCCTTATTGATTTTATATTGTACACTGAAATATCATGTTTTGTAAGAAAGTTTGAACGCACTGAGTGCTGTCATCACCAAGATGCCTTTAGTCATGGTGCCATCTTCTTAAACCAATGTAAGGAAATTCGTATTTAGTGAAGAAGGAAATTACTTTGGGTATGTATCATTCAAATCCTTAAGGATTATTGGCTAATTAGGAGCACAGTAATGTAAATTTGCTTTGTGTCAGGTTTTCAGGAACAGTAAAATAACATAATTAAGCAATGAACATTGTAGATCACTTAAGCTACTCTTCACTGCCAAATGTATATGATGTCTAAATATAAGAAACCTTCTAACCTAACAACTAACAAAAACTGATAAAGAAAAAAAGAATCAGTTTCTCTGATTGTACTATGTTATAGATATAGATTGTCGTAGTAGTACATTTTAAAAATAGCATATTATGACAAGTTTCCAAAGAACTGCAGAAGTATTTTGTATATTTTATGCATCTTTGTGCATTTTATTTTTATTGTACATCACCTTGAATTATCATTGAATGAAGGGGCAATCCTAAAATATTCTAGCTAAATAAGTTAAAGATCCTACAGGATCTGTTGGGCACATCTTATATACATCTTTGGATCCTGGCCTATATGTAGTACTTATAATAAAATGCAATATTTTATTGATTTATTTAATATATTAAATGCTAACAAAATAGATTTCTCTAGGCACTGTACATTAAATTTAAAAAACATAATAAATACAAAAAAATACAAGAAATAAATACAAGAGTATAATGCAAATTCAAACACTAAACCACCATCAGGTAAAAGAAACTTAAATAGTATCTAAAAAGCTGAGAACAAAGTAGCCTTAGCTTGCTGCCAAAAAGATAGCAGTGTGAGCACAAGGTGGGCTTCTCTTGGGAGAGCATTTCAGAGCTGAGGAGCTACCACCAAAAAAAAAGCCCTTTCACTTGTTGCCACCCTCCGAGCCTCAGAAGGAAGGAGCACTTCAAGAAGAGCTTTTCTAGATTACCATAAAGTACGAATAGGTACATAGGAGAGGAAGCATTTCCTCAGGTACAGAGGTCCCAAGCTGTGTAGAACTTTGTAGGTGAAAAACAGCACTTTGAATTGGGCCTGGAAACAAATTGGAGGTCAGTACAGGTCAGTGGTTGAAATGCTTTTAATGGTCATCATACTGGCATCTACCTCCTAGCCTGATTGAACCCAATAGGAAGTGATGAACTGTTTCCCTGGTCAGTGGCCCAAACCAGTTTTTGCAAAGTAACTTCCCCTTTTTAGATTCTTTATCCAATACCACCACTGGACCACTCAACTCCAATTTTTAAAATCATCATGACACTACAAATCAGCTCCTATTATGACAAAGGCCCAATTAGCAGCATGCCTTGCCCCCTTCTCTGGGCACTCAGTGATACTTTGTACATCCATTCTTGCCATTTTAAAGCACCATCCATGCATTGTTTTAAGTAATTTACACCCAAACATGAGATGTTTCCAACTCAAGTATTTTTATTGATTTCCTTGTTCTAAAAGTTCAGTTTTTCGTTGAATGTTTGTAGTGCAGAATCATAATTGATCCCCATTTCTCACTGGGAATCATTAAAGACATGACAAAATGGAAGAGTTTGTGGGTGTCTTAAGCACATTACATCAGTAAACTTAAATGGACATAGTTACTAGGGATGCTCGAGGATTTTGTTCAGTCCACATGACGTCTCCTAAGGCTGCACTCTTTATTACGCTTTGGTCATTAAGACCATCTAACAATGCAAGGCCTCATGAGCACGAATTGCTACTTGTGGACAAATCTTATCCAGTTAAAGGTACAGGAATCTTTTTCTGTCCTTAGTAGGACATGCGGATGCCACTCATCATTCTGGAAAGGGGGCCTATCTAACATCATATGGCAATTTGAAGTTTCCCTGGCAGGGCTGTCCTATGGCCACAGTGCCTGGCTTTGCACAGAACAGAGTGCAGGTGGTTTGCAGAGGGCATTCCGAGCCTTTAGTGCATATGCCCAGCCATCCTTGAAAGTTCAATAGCTCTTGTCTTCTCAGATCAATGAAGATGTGCAACCATCACACCAATCTTCAAATGGACTGTTATGCCAAATGACAGCTGTGGGACAGATACAGAATGCAATATTGCCCCACCCCATATGGGTGATCGCGCAACGATTCATGGGGGCTGAAAGAGAAGCCGGGGAATTACAGGCTTTTACAGTCTTCTGGATACCCACCTGCATTGGCCTGGGATAGTGAGTATGTGGCATTGCTGGATTCCCAGAGCCAGGAGGACGGCAAGTACCACTTGGGCAGCGGAGCTGAACTGCGAGGTGATCCTGCCGATTCCATGTCAATGCGAGAGTGACAACCTGGATCACTTGTGCATTTACTCGTTAAAAGGTGAATACTTTGGTCTTGCCAGATTCCCAGAGCTAGCTGGGTGGATTGGCAGATACCCATGCGGGCAGCGGCCCAAAAATTGCGATGCGATCATGCTCGATTCAAGTAGGGCATGGATCATGCATGCGTTTACTTGCAATGGAAGCGAGTACGAGGTCTGGCTGGATTCCCAAAGTGAGTTGGGAAAAGGAAGAAACCCTCTTGGGCAGCGGCCCAAAATTGCGATGCATCATGCCTGATTCTAAGAAGGGCATGCGGTGCCATGAAAAATTTAACAGGAAGTAGGAAATCTAATGAATTATTTCTGGCCCGGTGTAGTAATTGTCGGGTACTGTAAAATACCCACACTTAACAGGCAGCAAGGCAGCGATCAGAGGGCCTTGGAGTTAGCCCGGCAACGGGTCAATGGCAAGATGTACAAGAATTGCTCACACGGGGATTTTAGCATCCAACAGGATTTGCGTGAGGGTGTGATGGAGGCTATTAGGCTTAGGTGGGGGGGGTAGCGAATAAGTGAGTGGCTTTTCACACCCTGTGGCAGGTGTGTGGGCATCGGGAGCAAGTACAGGTTTGGTAAGCATTCGCAGGCACCGTTGTGGTAATTGGTGACATCTGAGGCCCTCATCTGGGAGTCTTGTGGCACCAGGTGTGGGGATAGGGGTTACCTCTGAGGCCAACCTTATTCACCCACTCTGAGTTTTGCAACCCGAGGGGAGGTGACATAGGAAGGCCTACCTACCCCAAATGGGGAATCTTGGTAGGTGTCGATGCACCAGCGACACCTACCAGGATACTGAATGGCTCGCCTGATCCCAATTATGGCCAAGACATCGGCCAAAGACAGGATGCCCGCTTAGGCCTCCATCTACCTTGTGCGTTAATAAATGTGGCCCTTGTTTAAATTCATCTTATCGTGTCAACTCTTTAATCTCGCCGTCCATTCCTGCAATACAAGGTCCATTGGTAAACATTTGGAGATCATTCCATTGTCAGGTTTACATCAAAGTTCCCAGTGTAATCTAATACTGAGTCTAACTAAATTAAAATTTTACATTTCAGAATATTTCATTGTATGCCAATCTCTAATCTACATACTACATATTCTATATAATATAGGCAAATTATATTTAGATCAAGGCTGAAATCCTATACTCAGCTATGTAGGAGTATGTTTCATTGAACTCAGTGGGGCTGACTTTTGAGTAGACGTGAATAACATTGTGCTGATAGTAAAATATCAGTGCTTTCTGCAGATGGTGTCTAGTTGTCTAAGAAATTAGAAATGTTTTAGCTGTACTTGTAGACCATGCAACAATTGTTGGTTAAACTATTAATTTAAATAAATAATATTTTAAGAGCAGGTCTCTTAAGAAATGATACGTATGTGTCTTCAGAAAGAAAACCCAAATACCATTTTTTGTTAGTAAATCATACTCATATTGTTAGAAGACAAACATATGTAGGGTTGTCTTCAGACTATGATAGGATTGGAAGGACAGTGAATATTTCTCTGCACTTCAGCGATGAAAATAAAAAGATATGTATCAAACAGAAGTAGTAAAGCACAGCACAGTTGTTGCTAAGCAACATGTATAGGACAGGGTTATGATGTCATCAACCTTACAGGAATGTAGAATCACAGCTGGCAAAACTGAAGGAAATAATCACCCTATACTTTAAAATCAGACAGCCATTGGTCAAGTTTTAACATTAGCTGTTGGGTTCAGGCCTTCAGTTGCCCTGTATTTGAAGATCAGAAATGTATAGATAAGATCATTTAAAGCCATACTGTGTGTCAAAAATAGTAGGGATGTGCATTGGATAGAGCTGAAGCCGAATCAGGCCTGTTTGGGCCATTTCCAATGCTGCGTAGAGTGAAGTAGGCTTCTGTCTGAAGTGACTAGAACTGAAGGTGGAGCATGCCCAAGGCTTCATTGACAATTTGGATTTGGAAACGCAGACAGTAGCCCTATGTAGACGTTTGTTTGCTTGCATATAGGGCTAAAGTATAGAGGAGTGGGGGGTACGCATGTAAGTCCCACCTCCGGCATCCCTGTGCGCCTAGTACTCAGTTCTTCTCAGGACAGCGGAAAGGCTGGAATGGAAAGAATGGGCAGGAATGGGCCCTTTATTTATACAAGTCATGCCAAAAACAATGGCATATGTTAGAAACACTTGAGAACAATATTTTAGGACCAAAGTCCTTAAAATATTATATAATTTATTAATCCCAAAATGCCCAGAACCCATCAGGAACAGAAAGGAATTTCATTTTTTCTCCCTTTAGTCCTGTGAATCTATCATTTCTACCTGTTTGGCCCACCATTTCCCTTGAGAGTCTCCCTGATGTAAGGCTTCCCAAACTCTGCCTGGCCATTTCCATTGCACTCTCTTCCCCATTCCCTATTTGGCAAACATTAATCCTCTCACCTCCATCTTCCTCCTTGTCTCTGTTAGGACTATTAGAAGTAGTATACTTGTCCATGTGCTAAGATGTTGGTATAGTAACCAAGCATAACAAGGCTGATCATTATTAACCAACTATGTGCCAGCACAATAGTATACTAACCAAGCATTTTTCTCTTCTGTAACATATCTGTACCAAAATAAAGTCTGTATTTTTCAACCTTAATGGTTGAACATTTCACCACTTGTGGTAAGTATTCCCCAGTTCATTAATGCACAGTGTGTGCTACTCCTGTGGGGAATGGTTTCTTTATCTTGCATTCATCATGACATGTCAATACATGCAAGTTTGCATTCACATGAGAAGCAAAGATGCACATAATCTTCTGATCAGCCCATTAGAAATCATTGGGGGTTCTTTTTTGAGGGGTAACCCTTACCATATTATAATAGTTCTGCACGGGGACATTTCTGTGGCGTTGATGGAATGGGACCAGACCCAGGTAAAGCTACATGTTATTTTAAAGACATGGGGCAGGATCTAACAGGGCTCTTACGCCCCCACTGATTCCCTTCTGCCCCACCAATTCCCTTCCATAAGCAATGGCTCACGCTGATTCCATTGCTCAAGCAGGAACCACTGCTCAAGCAAGGGAGATCTAGTGCTTCCTAGAGAAAGCCCTGAAATAAGCGGAAACACTCATTTCTAGAAGGTCAGCAGAGCTCCCTCTTGGGAGCTCTGCTGGCCTGCCTCCTTCCAGAAACTATTATTTCTGCTAATTTCAGGTTGCCCCAGAAGCACTAATTCAACACTGCACAAGCAGGAGAAGGGCACTTGTGCAACGGAATTGGTAGGGCATAAAAGAGTAGGTGGGGGTGTAAGCACCCCATAGGATTTTTTCCTTACTCAGAAGTGAGCATATGGGACCTGCTTTAGTAGGGGGGGTAGAGTTTTTTTTTCTCCCTGCTGTAGTCCCAGCCAGGCTTGGGCAGCCCAAGCATTACCAAAAAAGGAGCCATTCATTTCAATGGACACATGGCATTTTAAGAATACATCAAGTGTGGATGCCATTTGCTTTGTGTATCTTGGAACCCTTGCTAAACCAGGGTTTCAAACTACGCATAGAAGTGTGGTGCACAACACTGGAGTACATGCAACAATTGTATTTAATGCTCAGTTTCCCTAAACATTTCATAGAATCATGTAGTCAAAAGGGACCTTTGAGTTCATCTAGTCCAACCCCATTCTCAGTGCAGGAACTACTATGCAGGATACAACTACAATAGCCATGATATCTCTGCTTAAACACTTCTTGTGAAGGAGAACCTATTGGCTCTAGAGGCAGTCTGTTCAATACATCCAAAGCCATTACTTTTATTTACTGGATACTTTACAGCACGAACATAAGAGGTTGTTATTGATTTTATTTTATTTTTAAAATTAAATCCTGACTGTTCTGAAGACATATGTCACATTCACATGTAAAATTGTTCTGTGCTTATTTTACATGTTGTTGGTGTAAAACGTACCACATTTATTCAGTATCAACACTGGAATGTCTGCACCAGAAAAAGAGACAAATTATATAACGGAATTCAAAACATAAAACTTCCTGTTTGATTTTGTAACAATGCAACATAAGCATTAGCATCTCCTTAATGAAAGAAAAAGAGAAAAGATGTAAAGCTGGAAAGAGTGAACTTTCAGAAAGCTTTTGGCACATTATGAAGCCTCTTATTTAAAATGGTTAATTTATCATGAGTTGAATTGTAAAATAGCTAGGGGGTAAGTTTTTCTTTTCTAAATGAAGAGCTTGCCATTCCTATTCTTCTCCCTGATTGATAATAGGAGCAATTACATGCCCATGTAAGGTAAGATGTGAATACTCCATTTCTTTATTAAATGGTGTTAAGATCATTTTAAAATATTAATGTTACATTACAAAAATGTATATCCCTGCACCCAAAGCTTACATTCGACCCTTGGCAACAGAATCAGTGACAGAAAAGAATTGATCTTGTTATCCCCAAATTAAGTCATTTTTAGACATACTGTGTCTTATCGAAAGGAGAGTGGGCAAAATAAATCAGCTAAGAGTAAAAGTAGAATTTGCAATAATCTGGTACTACTGCTTTATCCTCCCACATCTCAGCACATAAAACTTACTGTCAAAAGAACTCGCATCATGAGAATTAATCTAGGAACTCTTAAAATACTCCAAGCACCTACCTTCTGATGACTAATTTGCCTTTCCTATTGCGAACTACTAATTTTTTATCTCAATCGATAGGTACAAATATACCTCACTATCAATCACCAAGGGCAAGGACAAACTTCCACTATTTATGTAATACTGACTACAAGATGAAACAAGAATTGACTACACTTAACTTGGGGCTGGCTTTAACAACCATTTAGAGGGAACGACTGGAATGGGAAGAGAAGATGAGAGGCAACGAGGAAGATACACAGAGCCTGAAAGGCTCCAGGGAGAGCTAAAGAGCATCAAAAGGCCAACCTGGATTCTAAGGATTCATCACCAAGTACAGGGAAATATCAACAGGGACTAGAATCATCAAACAGGGATGAGCAGAACGTAAGTAACTAAAAGCTGAGCAAGTAAAGAACATGGGAAACTAAGAACTGCTTTGTTGGCTTAGAACAAGTATTCATTTAGTCAAATAATTCTGCTTCAAAAAGTGGCCAACCAGATGCTTCTGGGCATTTACCAGCATAACATGTCGGTGATGGCCTCTGTTTTTTGCTTATCCAAAACGAATATCATTAGAAAGTATGCTGCCTCTGTACATGGAGGTTCAATTTAAAAAAATCTTGATTAGCAGACCTCCCCTCTATAAATTTAGCTAATCCCTTTTTTAAAAAAAATATTGAAGCAAGTAGAAAATTGGTGATGATGGAAAGCATATTTACTGAGGAGGAAATAATGTCAGAAAGAGCAATTCTAAGCAGAGGGGACATTTTGTGGCAGAAGACCTGCCACTTCCAAAGTTCTGCCAGTTGGGGCAGTAAGACTACATATACCAGTTCCTGGGGAACATGGGTGGGAGGGTGCTGTTGCAACATGTCCTGCTTGTGGGTCCCTAGTCGGCAGCTGGTTGGTCTAATCCAGCATGGTTCTTTGTATGCTCTTATGTTCTTTTCTTCATTTTCTCCCAGTGGTTCTGCTCATTTTTATCCCAATAGGAGGGGAAATACCTATGCCAGCCTCCGGGGCTGTGTTGGAAGAGGGTTTGGATTGAGTGGATACAAAGCTTCCCTCATCCATCCCTGACATATTACTGGACTGCTCTGATTTGGCCCCAACTGATGGCAGAAACACGAATGGTGGTACTGCTATGCCCACGGAGATGCTCTCCACAAACACATGGATACTCCTACCACGTACAGCCCCAACCACCCCTCTCAAGACAGCCATCCAATGAGGTTAAGAATTCTTCAAAATTCTAATAGTCCTCTGTAGTGCTAGAGGGGGAAAGTCTGAAGAAAAGTATAGATATTGTTTACCTGTCAAGATTTTAGATACTGTATTGCAGAAACAATAACCAACTGTCTAAACCAAATCGAATGCAATTAAAACTGCAACTAAATTGTTTTGGCCCAGTTGACTTCAGTGGATGTAAGAGCAGCTTCTCATCACATGAGAATTTGTGCTCTGGTCAAGTTGCCCAGGTGCCCAAGATACATGCACTAGTTGTGAAGGCTGCATGGATGCATTTTCCATTGCTTTTCCTTTTAAAATACGTTCAATCATTGGACTCAATTATTGGCCAGCTGCTGCTTGTGTATTTTAAAGAGAGACACAGTGTAACCACACATATAACCAATACAAATCAGCATATTAGAAGCTACACCCTAATTAGCATAAATCCCATTGCTTCTGCTGAAATGGGTTGGGAGATCACACTGGCTCAATGCGGACAACACGTTTAACAACTGTGGGTTGTTGAAGCAACAACCCGTTGAGTTGTTAACCGTGTTGTCCAAATTCAGCCACACAACGGAGCAACAACCCACAGTTGTTAAAGTAACAACCGAGATGAACAACTCATTTGCGAGTTGTTGGGGGATTTTACAACTGACAAACGTGTTGTCTGAATTGGGGCATTGTTGAAGCAACAACCGTGAGTTGTTGAGCAAGGAAAATCAGAGAGCGGAGTGGCAAGAGAGGCAGAAAGCGGGTGGCCACTCAAGCACGCTCACAACAAAGACCCGGCTTCGCCGCCATAGCAACCAGGACGCCCGCCTCCCCCACCAGGCAGCCGGCAGGGAGCTCAACAAGGGGCCAGCTCCTGCAAGCACTTACGCAGGGTGCCCAGTCAGCTACCCAAACGGACAGGGAAGCGCACCAGAAGGGCACTACAGCAAAGTGGGGGAGGGGGAGACGGAATAAGCAACAACCCCAGGCGCCCTGGAGCAGGGGGCAACCCCCCCACACACACCAAGAGGGGAACAACACCCCATCCAAAGTAGACCCCCACTGCACCACCACCTCCACCATCACATCACCCAGAAGGACAAGGGCAGGGGAAGCGGCAACCAGAGAGCCCCCCCTCATCCGCCGAACATGGCTGGACAGCAAGCCTTTGCTGGGCCCCGAGAATCCCGTTGGGGAGCGTCGCGCACGTGTGGAGGCGTCCCGGGTGTGTCAAAGCATCAGTGCCTGGATCTGGCTGCTCTACCCCCACCCCCTGTGAGCTTTGGCTGTGGAGTTCCATCTCTGGACTGGCATCCCTCCCTGGCATGCCGCCCCTCTCCACCTTATCCCCTTGGCACGTTCCGTGCTTGGCTCCCTGGGGGTGTGGCCTCGGCTGTCCTCTCCTCACCGCTGTGCCTTTCAGCCGCCTCCTCCCTTCCCGGGGGCAACTGTCCTTTCCGTAGGTTCTGCCCTGGCATTGTGGTGCCCATGTGCCTTATTGCCCATGTCTGGTCTCCCTGCTAAATAAAGTTTTCTACGCCACCCCACTCTCGCCTTCTTTCCTGTGTGTGCGGAAGATGCTCTAGGAGGGAGGGGGGTTGGGGTCTGGGGCGTGGGTGCCAACGTTGGAATTGCAGCCCTGGGCGTGTGGTGCGACTGTTGTATTGGTGCTGCTGTCCCTCCTGGCTGCCTCTTTGCCCGAGGCTGCTGAGTTCCGCCCACTGACTGAGGCGGCCAATGGGGTTTGGGAGGCGTGTCCTGCATCAGCTTCAGTGGTGGCACCCATGGTTTCCGGCCGCAGTGCCTTCTGGGATACCTGCTGGAGGACTAACGAGGTTTGGTAGGCGGGGAAAATGGCGGCCGAGCTGTCAGTCAGAGCCGAGTAGGCAATCTGCAACCAGGGTGGTAGCCGATTCCTTGCAGCCCCTGCTGCAGCGTGTTGTCTGTAGATCGCCACTTTTTTCAACAACCGTCAGTAGGTAACTCAACAACCGAGGCTCAGCATGTTGTCCGAATTGAGCCACTGTAAATCTGTTGTTAAGGTTCTGGGCAGGTTCAGGTATTACAATGGGGCAAGTTGCTGAAGACTCAAACAGGACTGCCTTAAAGTAAATGAGATTTGGATTACACCTTCAGGAGTAGCCAGAGTTTTGCTAAGTAAACATTTTGGCAAGCAGAGTCCTTGCAGTGGTATCCATATAGTTGCTTTTTTGTTTCATTTTTGCTTTGTTTTTTGGTGCCTGGTCAGCCTGGTGCATAGTGCAAGATACACACACACATCTTTTGGCATCTGCAATCCCACAGTATCTACTTGTCTCGTGTGTGTGTGTGTGTGTGTGTGTGTGTGTGTCTGTACAGACAGATAGCCAAGAGAGTATACCCAAAAATGGTAATATACAGGTATCAGAAGTTCTTTCTAACAGTAATAAAGGAACTTGTCTTTCAAACAAAAACTTAACCAGTGGGCTGATGGGGCATGTTACACATTTGCGTTGCCATTCATATGGAGCAAAGTTTACACTTTCTTTCTCATGTAGAGTTTAACCTATGTACAGGGATCATTGTCATCCTGAGCATTGTGCATCAGCCTCTTAATAAGATGATGTACCCAATGCTGATATCAACAGCTTTGGAATCAGTGACAGGACCAGAAAATAAAATATGGGTGAGGGAACATTAAAAGGGCAAAGAGCATTGGAGGAGCAATCTTGTTTCTCACAAGTCTAAATTCAGTAAAACTATAAAAATATGCCCCATCCTTTCCCTTCCTCTACCACTTTATCCATTTCCTACCTTCCCTGAATGTTCCCCATTTCCTACAAGTATTTCCCACAGACTCACAGGCTGGCCAGGTAGTTGCTGCAGTGGAGGAATGCAGGCCATGGTGGAATCTGCCTGGAAATGCTTCTCCACCAAAAAGGTAGGGAAGGACCAAACAAATCGTTGGGGAGGGAGTGCTACAAATTCTCTCCCACAAAAGGAGGGGAAAGGAGACTACGGGGAAGAACTGAATGGTTTGAAAGGTAGCCTATCAGCTGCCTTCCAGCTTCAATATCCCTTCCCCACCCCAGAAAAAAGCCAAGGGGCAACTACTCCTTAGAAATATTGTTTGAGAAGAAGAAGAAAAAACTCTTTCTCTGAAAAGTAATTCCAGGTAACCACAGGGGTCCAGTAACACAGTGGAGGAGGCAAGCTACTTACTTGGGGAGGGTGATTGCTGACTCTCTGGCATCGCCTGTGATTGGAATATAATCCTACATGGCCCATTCACAATGCACTGACTATCAGGTGTGTTTTCTGCCTCAGCATCTCTGGGGGCCTTAAATATGGTGTTCCCCAACAAGCCTGTTCTCATTAGAATATATGTTGCTAGAAATGAACCTTGGAAGGATAAAGTAAAGCAATCCAAGATACAGACACTCCCCAGCCCCAACCCACACATGCCATAGATTACCATATTCCATGAGAAACAAAGGAGAATACACTCTGAAATGCAATTGAAAACTCTTTCTTCACCAGTTCTTTGCCTGGAGAAAAAGCTATCAATAGCCAATGCAGCCACATAGCAAAAAAGAAAGCAAAAGAGCTACAATTCAAACTGCAGTTAAATCAGCTGAAGGGACCAAGGTTAATATGGCCACTGAGAGCTTTCAAGTAAAGCCCTTTACAATAATATCTAGCATTAACCTAGTAAATTAAATTTGCATGGCACATCTCTTTGAAAATCCCTGTGCAATGTGCAAACCCATCAAACCTCTCCAGGATCAGTTCTTAGCCACATTATTTTCTGCCACGAGCTTTAGTTAAATGGATAGTTAAAAGGCTTCCTGGCCCATGCACTGCTCTTTGACAACATGATGTATTTGATCCAGAGGTATTTGCATGCAGGTGTGCTGCAAATGAATACTACCGTATGTTCTTTGATAAAGGTTGCCCCTTCATTAAGTTGAAGATAGGCAGTCTTGGGGGACAAGCTGAGCATCCTTACTGGATCACCATGCGCCTTGCATCTAATGCACACCACAAAGGCCTGTAGATGTGCTTTTCCAATCTCTACAGGTTTCCATGCATGAACTGCACATCAGTGTATCTTGTGTTCATGTAGAGGGAAGCTGATGGCTGTTGTGCAGTTCATCAAAAAACTATTTCATATTACATGAATGACCAGATATGTTCACCTTTATACTGTGAGAATGCACATTTGTGTTTGGTTCACTTAACAGATTGTCAAATATGACTTCTTCAAATACCCACAAGTAATATAATTTGTATAACAGATTTACAAAGGATTTGTACAGTTCTAGAAGTTATGTCGTTGTCAGGATGACGTTGGACCTTATTTCCTCAGTAAAATTGTCCATTACTTTGCTCTCCATTTCCAGTTCAGAATTCTTCTTTTTTTAAATGCTGAAAACCACCACCATAATATGTATTTTGGCCTTTTTCTTCATTCTTGGCATAATCTACATAAAATGCTTTGTTTAAATGTTACCAAGGATCTTATAGCGATCCCATTGTCTTGAAGAGAAACTTCCATTCGTGCTTTTGGCCAGCCTAATATAATTTAATTACTCTAAAGATGCAGGGCTGAATACAAAAGCCTGTGCCTTCCAACCTCATAAATATGCATAAAAGAAGATAAAATAATCCCCAGACAGCAAACATCACTCTCCACTTCAGTTCCTTGTTAATGCTTTCTGCTAGGAAGTGGGCTCTCATTTTGGTTCAAATGAAACAGTCATGACTACAGTGCGAGTATAAAGTTAGGATAAATCTTCGAGACCGATATTACTGTATATTTTAGGGCCGAAACAGACATTACTTTCAATCTGTCTAGCATCTACATGTTTTTTTTTCATTTTTACTGCAGTGTAGGCTCAGGGGTGCTTATTCAGTTTGGAACCCTAGTATGGGGAATGGGGGGGGGGGGTTAAGATCTAAATTGGGGGCCCTGAATCTACTCCAGATAAAAAGGAAACCAAAAAAGATGTAGCAGGTAGACACAGATTTAAAGTAACATTTGTTTTGGCCCTAAATCACTATACATTCCCTATAATTTATGATACTGGTCAGAAAGTAGGAAAGCTGTGCCTCTGATCCTATCCATGTTTACTTGAAGTTAAGTCACACTTTGTTCAACAGGACATTTCCAAATCACTATGCATGAGATTAGAGTCCATAGTTTAGGATATCGTAACAG
This sequence comes from Anniella stebbinsi, assembly GCA_029215795.1. Taxonomy (NCBI): domain Eukaryota; kingdom Metazoa; phylum Chordata; class Lepidosauria; order Squamata; family Anniellidae; genus Anniella; species Anniella stebbinsi. The sequence continues at coordinate 285,842,147 of JARDYH010000002.1, read as the reverse complement.
TGTAATAGGCCATGGACACACTGGAGGTAGTTCATACATTACAAACATAAGCAGTGTATGAAGAAGGACTCAGAAGGCATCAGGTGCTTACAAATTCCATCTTACATGAATACATAAAGAAGTACTGAAACCTGGCATCATTCCATGAAAATGAATGGTGGGAGATTCAGGACAGAAAAAATGAAGTACTTCTTCACACAGTGCATAGTCAAACTATGGGATTTGCTGCAAGATGCAGAGATGGCCACCAACTTGGATGGCGTTAAAGGGGGATTAGACAAATTCATGAAGGATAAAGCTATCAATGGCTACTCATCACAGTGGCTAAATGCTACCTTCAGTATGGGAAGCAGTATTCCTATGTACACCAGTTGTTGAGGAAAACAAGTAGGAGGATGCTGTTCCACTCATATCCTGTTCATGGCCATGGTATGAACAGAACTCTGTACTAAATAGAACTTTGATCCAGCATGTCTCTTCTTACATTCCACCTGTGACTAGTTAGCCCAGAATATTGATGGGCATGTGCATTCACATGTGCATCCAACTGAAAACAATGGACTGTGAATAGATATCTTCTGTGGCTGTCCCTCTGTTCATTTTTAAATGGTTTTTCATGCTGCACCTGTCTCTGCACTTACTGCTGTTTATTTTTCTTGTTGTTGGTTTCATTTTTGTTAGATTTTACTGTTTTTAGTTTGTGTTGGATTTTACTGGGTTTTTTTAAAAAAAAATGTTTTAAGCTACTCCACACACTGCAAATGCAATGGAAAGGCAGGATACGCATAGGCTGAATTTGGACAACACGATAGTCAATGGTGGGGTAATAATCAACTTTACAGTTGTTCATCTAGGGGGTACTCACCACACAACATGGTAATAAATAATCAACTGTGATGTGGACAAGGATCAGCGCTGAGTTGACTATGGCAGCATTCAGACGACACGATAGTCAATACAACTGACTATTGTTCCCCCCCCGTTACCTATTGAGTCATCCAAATTCAGCCACTTTTTAAATAGATAGACCTTCTGATGCACTTAGGTTTTATGCCTATAGTTCCTGATCCAGCAAGCTAACACATGTGGATCTCCATAGCCAGACTGTGGCATATATTTTATAAAAGCAACAATTTGAACAATGAGAATATTGTGCTTCAGCTATGGGGCGGTATATAAATGTAATAATAATAATAATAATAATAATAATAATAATAATAATAATAATTTACAAATATCCATATAAGCAAGGGACTGATTACCTTGAAGCAGGTCACTACAATCCCATGATCAGGTCTTATGCTTCACCGATAATGCCTGTATGCAAGCACAACACAGAGGGGGTGAATAATTACTCTCCAGGCCAACACCACCCAGCAGCACTGATATCAGAAGTAACTACTGTATGTCATATCCAATCATCACATGTGGTTTTTCTTTACAGTTGTTGTATAGGGTGCTGGTATTTTATTGTTAGTAGTTGTTTTAGCTATTTTAAATTGTTTTTGTGTTAAAGATTTTATATTTCGTGTTTGTATCATGTTGTAAAACTGATTGAATGAAAGAATATAAATCTTGCTTGTCAAGACTTTGCTAATTTCTGGCCCGTGTCAGGCAGCACCAAGCACGGAGGATAGATTAGGCTGACCATATGAAAAGGAGGACAGAGCTCATGTAACTTTAACAGTTGTAGAGAAAAGGGAATTTCAGCCAGTGTCATTTGTATGCAATTAGTTCCTGGTGATATTCCCTCTTCATCACAACAGTTAAAGTTGCAGGCACTATACTAGAGTGACCATATACAAAAGAAGGCAGGGCCCCTGCAACTTTAACTGTTGTGATGAAGAGGGAATTTCACCAGGAACTAATTGCATACAAATGACACTGGCTGAAATTCCCTTTTCTCTACAACTGTTAAAGTTACATGAGCCCTGACATGGATTTTATCTGGTCACCCTAGGATAGATGAAGGCAAGCACTGGTGGCTGAAAGCAATACTTTTTAGCATGTTTGCCCTAGCCAGGGGTGCGTTGAGGTGTGATGGCACCATTTGGGCTCCACTTCAGGCAATAAAACTTCTTAGGATGGCAGGAGCTAATTTGAACCCGTTTAGATCTCTCCACACTTTATTTCCTACTCAACCCATACATGTCAGTGTGCATTATGACACTCCCCACTTATCTCCAATATTTGTCATGCTCCCCCAAACCATACTGATGTGGGGGCATTCTACTACATTCAAATACCTTTCCAAATTGGGGGATGGAGGGTGGGGTATCTCAAATTATGAACTTATATTAGTGCAGTAGGTCAGAGGTGACTAAGATATTATGCAATCTGGTGCTGTTTCTAAGCAAACTTTAATTCATGTAGCAGGGAAAAAATAATATGAGCTGAGTACTCATTTCTTCTATACATAATTCAGTTAAATAAAAAGGTTCTCAAATGGCATTTTACTTTCTTCCCTTTAAAAAAAAGTGACCCGAACTGAAATTTGCATCACGATCCATAAAAAGAAAGAAAAACTTCAAGAGGATATAAATTACCATTGGGAAAAGGGGGCAAGGGCAGTCTATTCCATGGCACAAAAACAGAGATTTCATTTTCCTAATACTTTTATTTCACTGCTAATAAAATTGGGTAGTTAAACCTCCATGGTAGAATATGAATGTAACAGCAGAGTTAAGCTTTAGCACAGGCAAAAAAGAGGCCCTATTAAAATGTAGCCCTAGAGACTGTAAATTTGAATCTTGGCACTACTGGTCAGATTGGTTTTATAAGCTAAGATGAGGAAGTAACTGGGTCTCACCTTAGCAGGCCACACAGAAGGTTATTTCATTCCTTTCATCTCTTTCCCCCATAATTTCTTTCCTTCTGCAAAAGAAATAGATGGATGCAAACTCGTGAGGCTGATAGTAAGATAATACCAATAATAAGAGCATAAGTAATCTACTAGCAAGTATTGGCACACTCCTTCAGGGTGCCCCAAAGGCTGCTGCACCTACTATAGAACTTGATACATTAATACTTTTATAAAATGCTCATACATACCGATCTCATAATTCTTAAAATAGCCTTTCCCAACCTCGAGATGTTTGGACAACAACTCTCAGTACTCCTGACCAATGGCCATGCTGGTTTGGGATGATGAGAGTTAAAGTCCAAACATCTGGACGGCACCAGGTAGGGGGAAGACTACTGCAAGGCATGCTAGTGTTACTGTCCCAGTTTAGTGGCAGGTGTAGACAGATGACACAGTAGCTTGCCTAAAACTAAGCATACAGCTCTGTGTGTGTGTGTGTGTGTGTGTGTGTGTGTACAGATTCTCTACATAGATCAGGAACCCTGCATAATGGGGGTCTCAGATCTCCTGAAGCATCTATATGCATACATCTATGCACAAATGGGAACCCCTTTCAGATTTTTGCTTCTATGCACGAAGATTTGAGAGCAGGGCTGGAGATGGGGCCAGTGGTGCAATCTTTCATCCCAGTGTGTAACTATGATGCAGTTACACAAAAAGGACATCTGAGTGGTAGGAACAGAAAACATTTGCAATTCATCAGACAAATGTCCAGGGACCACCTGGAGAAAAACAGATTGTGGACCAAACTACATGTTCTGCTATGTGTGTCAGTTTTTCTTACTCCTGTGTAAGTGTGCATGGCCCCAATTGTTATTGGGTCCATAGTGCTATGAGAGGGGAGTTAAACCTTACACACACACACTTCCCCTACCCATGAAATTCAATTCAATCATTACCACCCCCACCAGGAGTGGGAAGGAAACTCCATTGGAGATTTACACAAGAGTAAGGAAAACTATCATGCCTACCTGCACCATGTGTGATTTAGTTTGGTCCTGTGACTAGGAAATACTACAATGACACTCTTCTAGCAATTAACTCAGCAGAGAAGGTGATCTGGAGGAGGAGGAAATACCACATATGGAGACTAGGGCCAGTTCTACACCAAGAAGGCTATGACACTTTGAAAACGGTTTGAAAAGTGGATATGGAGGGTGTCCTGGGCCCCAGCAGTTGTCACTACTGTTATAAACCGTTTTAAAGCAGTAGTGTAGATCCTGCCTACAAATGGTAACTCCCAATATGGAGACCTTTGTATAGTGCATTATAATTATATTCTACAACTAAAGAGTTGTTTCGTGTTCATATTTCTTCAGCTGTATGCCCAAGGGCATTCTGTAAAGTTATGTACTACGCAGCTGTGGCCTCTTTCTTCTTTTTTGAATTGACCTTTGTATAGTGTTGTATATATTGGGAATTACCATTCCGGGTATCCATGCCAGATTTCTCCTCCATTGCAGAAGACCAGAGTACCTCAACATTTATGTAACCTAATAAGTTTAAATAAAAGTTTCCATCTTGATTCAGTACAAACAAATTCTGTTCATAGGTCCTGGAGTGGTAGGCATGTTGCTAGTGCCTTGGTTGATGCTGGTTTGATTAAAGTTATTTGTAAATAATGTACCATGATTAATAGAACTAAAGTAAAAAGGGACAATTTCTTTGGGAAAGCTTTTTGATGAGTAGCTTCTAGGCTCATTCTGGACTCAATTCTCACTTCAATAAAGCTTTTGTTGCTGACTACTCTTTGATGAGCCTCTCTCTTTATATGGTAAATAATACCACTTGGGTTCTAACAAACAATACAGGTAGGCAGATGAAGAGAAACTTGCCATAGGCATCAAAACTACCATGAAGAAGCAGGGGGCACAATCTTTTAGGATCATCAGACGGGGTGGGGGGGGGGGGACACACCACATTTCCATGCCATCACTTTGCCTCCTACTTCTGTCCCACAATAGAGTCAAGCAGCTTCCTCTTTCTTCACACAGGAAAGAAAAAGGAATCAAGCAACAACCACATGGCCCATTCAGTGGGTGTTTTTATGGTGCATCCTCTCCTGCACACATCAGGAAATAGCATCAATTAGAGTTACAGCCAGAGGAATTAGATTTTCCAGGTGGTATTTTGAAGTGGAGAAAAACAACAGAAGGAGCAGGAGACACGAGGGAGGATTGCAGCAGCATCAAAATGTCCTGCAAAGATCTGTGAGTGGCCAGGCACAAACGTGCCATAAAACGCTCCTCTGATGACACTCTTTGTCCCATCCCACCAACAATGCACAGCCCTTTTTGTCTCTACACTATGTCTTTCGGTTTTTCTGCATAACACAACTGCTCAAGAAATATCAAAAGTGCGCAACCGGTCAGATTTTCACCCACCTCTGCCTGCTACCTCTTTAGGTTCTCACCCACCCCCATTTCCCACCAGAAATTGTTGCAATTTATATCTCATTAATTAAGGGAGACAAAACAAAACAAAACCCCTGTCTTACAGCCCAACCCTATACATGGCTTCTCAGAAATAAGCTCTATTGATTTCAATGAGGGTTATTCCAAAGTAAGTGGGTTTATGGTGGCAGCCTTCCCATGCAATCCTATATACGTTTACTGAGAAAAATGTCCCTCTATGGTTAATGGGACTTACTCCTAGGTAAGTGTGCATAGGACTGCATCCTAAAGATGTTAATATATCTAACAGAAAATCAGGTAGATAGTACTGCTTCTCTTATTTTTTTGGAAAAAATAATTGATATAATATGCTGCAAATAACAAGTCCCGATACCAATTCACACACATGCTACCAAACAGCTTTTTCCTCTTAAGATCATTATGCTGTGCTGAATATTAATTTCATACTGTGCCTATAAAATGACTTCTTTAACAATTGAATCAGTGAATTTAGCAAAGATATATTTAAGAAGGGGGTATTTATGGATTAGGCACAGGTTTTAGAAGTGAAATGGGAGACAATCTAACAAATCTATCAGGAATAAGATCAACAACTTAAAGTTTAAACCAATCATCTTGAGTATATATTTGAACTTGGATATGTAGATGTGGTGCAGAAGTCCCAATGGTTCAGCAATACACTCAAAGGATCAGCAGCCCTATAGACAGCTAAATTACTCAGAAAGCCAGGGAATTTATCAAACAAGAATTTCAAAGCGGATTCTAGCCTCCAGGAAAAACGGAAGTGCCCATTAATGTACATACAAAATAAATGTTGTCTGCAAGCGGCTTCAGCTGTTTATTTTTGACATGAAAACTAGGTAAGTAATTTTAATTTATTGAGGGGGGGCAGAGGCTATTAGCCCTTTGATGGAAATTATCTGTCTACACTGTTGTTGTTTTAACACAGAAAATAAACCTAACATTTACAAATACTACATAATGAAATCATTTGCTTGTCTGCACACCTATTATGGTGCAATCCTTTATGCACTTACCTGCAAGTAAGTCCCCCTAAACTAAAGGAGCTGACTTCTGAGTGAACATGTAAGGGATTTCCGCCTTAGCCTGGAATGCTACATCCGCTTATCTGCGAGTGAACTCCAAGCCTATCCACATTGCCCTTAAAACAACTTATATTCTGTTTAAAAACGTGTTTTTTAAGTCGTTTCTTTACATGGTAGGACACACTGAGCAGTACTTAACATTTCATAGCGACTGCTTCATCCATTCTCAAAGCATTCAATGGTGTCACACAGGGTTATTTCTTTGTCTCTTCTTCTTTCGTTTTTGTTTTGCAGGCTGCTTGAGTTAAGGAGACAGAAGTGGGCGAGTCAAGCAGCCTGCAAAACAAAAATGAAAGAAGAAGAGACAAAGAATTAACCCTGTGTGACACCAATGAACACTTTGACAAAGGAGGAAGCAGTCACTATGAAACATACGTAAGTACTGCTTAGTGTGTCCTACCATGTAATGAAATGACTTAAAAAACCACATTTTTAAACAGAATATAAGTCGTTTTAAGGGCAATGTGGATAGGCTCTCCATTGTATTCAATGGAGTTTACTTCTGAGTAGACGTGTAAAAGATTACACTGTCAGTGTATCATAATTTATATCAATTTATAAATGTTAACATTCAATACTTCATATATTCTTCTTAAATTTTAAGAAATTATTCATATATTACAGATGGAAACTACAACAGTAATGCCGAAATTGTGGCAGAATTGAAGAACACTAATGCATGCAGCACTTTCTGCTAACTTAGGCTCTGTTTATTTTACAACCTTCAATATTTACTTTATTGACCAAAAAAATGTTAACTTCATCCAATACTGACAGACCATTCATCAAAAAATAATAATTTTTAAATAATGGAATATTTCATAGGCAGGACGGTGCACAAAATTAGGCCCTGGCCTTTCAGTTCCTAGAGTCCAGATTCAATTCACGCAGAGGAGAGGAGCTACTTATCAAACTGATCAGATTAGCAAGGGGAAAAAATCTTAAATGGAATAATCTTGACATATTTAGCTCAGCTCCTCACAATTCTCATCCACATAATAAACTGGCTATATAAACAACAATGTTCACCTCTGTTGAAAATTTGCTTTTCAAAAAAAAAAAAGAAGCCAATTTTTAAATCATTTTTAAGAAATGTTTCTGGAAAGGTATTAACAATCTCATTTGCTTTCTTATCACAGTCTGCTTCCATATATACCAATTTACATGAAATACGCATAATCTGAAAGATAGGTTTATCTGAGGCTAGTTGCCAAGCCATTTTTGTGGTGTAGCTTCCCCCTCTGGTAATATCTGGACTCTAGAGTTCAGATATTGTAACATAACTTACAACAACATAACCTACAACATAACTTACAACTGATATCAACACTGACTGGAAGGAAGAACACTGTTGGTCCCTCCATGTGATTTCCTGCATTCAAATGTTACCAGAGTAGTGATCTTGTAATACAAGAGCTGGCCTTGGATGAGGACTGAACTTAATAGGTAACTCTAGGAAACTGTCAAAGAAAGTGGATAGCTGTGTGTGAATGGCCTCTCAAATTTCTCCACCTTATTTACAGGCAGAGAATTACAGAAGAGGGGGGCATTTTACCAAATTTCTCCTGGGAGAGAAGACATTCTCAAACAGTTTCTCTCAGGTAGGGTTTACCATTAGCAGGGGTAGTAGCACAGCTTCTTTTCCCGTAAAGGTTTTGAGGTTTCTTGTGCTGCCACTGCAAGTTTCCTGTTGGCAGCCTGGCCTCCATTTTGCAACCTCCACAATGCTCCATACCTTCCCAGAGTCTGCCAAACATGACATCTCTGAGGGGTGACTGAGGTTACAACTTGTCTCTAATGTAGATGCTCATATAATACCACTACTTCCCTGAAAGCCCTGTAGCGGATGTAAGGGGGGCAGTGCTGTGTCCAGCTCCAGGGAAGAGTTAGAGTTAGTGCTATGCCAAAATCTGTCCTCCAATTTCATGAACACTATGAAAGAAGCTTCCATTTTTCTGCTATATTCTCAGGACATTTTATAATTTATTTTGATTTCTTTAGTGATTTTGAGCAAAGAGGCAGAAGGTGCCGTATGACCTCTCTCTCTCTCTCTCTCTCTCTCTCTCCTCTCCATTGTTCTGCAACATCTCAGGCTGCTTGAGCTTCCTCATCTGAAAAAGTCCTGAGAGGAATTGCCCCATGATGTTTTATCTTGGACTTTAACTGAAGTATGGGAAGCCAATGAGGCTAAATGGCTTTATGAGGAATTTCCTCTCCAGCACGGCCACCACCTATGAGGAAACTGCTCTTTCCCTGGACAATCCTGCCAATGGGGGGGGGGGTCTTTGTTTTTAGTAGCTAATGCTTATATTTCAGAGCCTAAGGAACTCTCTGGCACTGTAACTCAGAGTTCCACAAGCTGACCCTTTCCCACTACTACCAATTCTCTTAGAATACTTTACCGCCCGGACAGCTTTGGCTATTGGGTGGTATAGAAATGCAATAAATAAATAAATAAAATCTCTTAGTAGCTTGCTACTAAGATAGGTGAGATAGGCACCATCACTAGAGACAAGATGAACTTTCAAACAAGTTAATTTATTAAAGGGATTTTTAGGGGAATACGTATATTTATTTTGGGGTTTTCAAACGAATGCTTGCTGACACTTCTTAAGGACTCAAGAGTCACTGCTGCTACAAGCCTCTAATGACTGCTTTTACCTCAGGCCAAATTCCTTAAACCTCTACCCTGGCCAAATACACCCAGCATCAGGTCCAGCTTTTGGGTACAGTCTTCCTCTGACTCCCAAAGCTCCTTCTGTTGTATTTCTGGCAACTCGGACAGTTTATCTGTGTGTTAATTCCTGCTTGTGTAACTTTCTTCTAGGGCAACCTCCTGGCATAATACATCCACCTGCTCCTTACACCTAAACTTCACCAGCCAGATATGGCTATCCCAAAGAGAAGCAATAGCTTAATATTAAGCCCTTAGTTATTCACTTTCACCTCTGCTTCCCCTAGTCCTTTCATAACACCACACACCAAACAACAGACACTGACTGAATTCAGACAACACATTAAGCAACTGAAGGGGGGGCAATCGTCAGTTGTGTTGCTTATTGTGTTGTGTGGAGGGTAATACGCTGCTCACAAACTACTGACGGTATGCTATTCCGCCCAAATAAGCAACTGAGAGAAACAACTGGCTTGCAAGTTGTTTAGCTCGAAGCGAGTTGTTTAAAGTCTTGTGTGGAGGGGTGAGTGGGTTAATGGTGTGTGGTGAGTGGGTTAAAACACAAGCCCATAGAGGCAGGTGACAAGAGCAACCAAAGTGGCGGCTGCCACTCTGCTACAACTGGTGCAACTTGCAGAGGCTGCTGGGATAGAACTGGGAGGACCGAGGGAGGAGGGAGGGTGGGGAGATGGGCGGGGGCTGTGTCAGTCAAATGCTGGGTTGACTATTAGTCCACTCAGCACTAGCCCCAAACACCAACAGTTGTGTAGGAATATGTTGGCTGAATTTGGACAACATGATAGTCAATAGTGGGGTAATAATCAACTTTACAGTTGTTCATCTAGGAGGTACTCACCACACAACATGGTAATAAATAATCAACTGTGGTGTGGATTAGGATCAGCGCTGAGTTGACTATGGCAGCATTCAGACGACACGATAGTCAATACAACTGACGATTGTTTCCCCCCCCCCGTTGCTTATTGTGTCGTCCGAATTCAGCCATTGTGTGGGGAGTACCCACAAAATAACCAACTGTGAGTTGGCAATTCAAAACACCATTCATTAATGTGTTGTCTGAATTCAGCCACTCTCTTATTGACTACCCACAGACTCCCTCAATCCCTAGCTTTCAATTCTTTTTTTCAAACCACTGTTTTCCATTAGCTAGAATCTCCAGCCAATGACAACTGAATTTACTTGATTCAGGCCCCATCTATAGATATTTAAAGTGATAGTCTCCCTTTCCCCCTTTCAGAAATCACTAAACAACTACTACACTGGCCTCCAGCAGTAACAAAGCAAGGCCTCAGGCCTACTCAGATACATTATGGCCTCTCAAGACACCCAAAGTAAACATTACAGAACAATAGTTATACACATGGCATTTCCTCACAACCTGTCAGAGCGATGGCTGAACAATAAAAGACAGGACACTCATGCACACTTCTCAGCTACCTCATAAGTAAGGCAACAATAAGAAACCAGACCCAATCCATGAGAAATTCTCCTGAACTTTGCATTTCTTTTCAAAAGCAATGTATTTTCTATCAAATTGAATAAGTATGGATGAAAAAAATGTAGAAGAAATTTTTGGCACAGCACTAGGCAAGATCTACACTACTGCTTTAAAACATTTAATAACAGTAGTGACAATGGTTGGGGCCCAGGACACACTCCATATAGTTTTCAAACTGTTTTCAATGTGTCATATCATGCTTGATGTAGATCGGGCCCTAGTTTGTAGAAGCCATCAGGCCAAAGAGCTCCAGGATCCATTGCACAGGATATGTGCCATTTGACATAATGCACTACAGTGCCAAAAACAGCTCTGACTTTGACAAATCTTTATTAAAAGTCAGCTCATTTCCACTCCTGTTGCCTAAATGTTCACATAGTTTAAATCTGTTCCCTGGAAAACTAAAAAATATGTAATGTCCCAGAACATATTTTTAAACTTGGTTTTGAAACACAGTGTTTAAGAATTTAAAATGTATTGCCCAACAATGAAATCTCTCTACAGCTGACAGTAACATAAATAGTATTGCAGCATTAGATAATTAGACTGAGTATAAAAATGTGGATTTATGACACAATCATAAGTGATGAGGTATTACAGCTTTTGTGTGCAAGATGTTAATACTTAAGAAATGCCAGTCTGGAATGCCATGATAGAAATTAATGCCCCTATACTTAAATACCACTAAAATGAAAAGATGGTCAAATTGGAGCACTAGTTCAACAACAGAATATATCTGTGTAAGTTATGCACTACTTACGTTTATTAGACACAAGTCTAGGCTATATTGCCTAAATCTTGTATTGCTTGGATGGTGAAAATATTGCAAAACTTACCTCTTTCAAACTGATAAATGCAAGCCACTACTATATGTTCCATAGTGTACAGGCAGGGGTTTGACACACAGCAGCAAATAAGCTACTAAAGACTGAAGTAGAGCTGGGGGGAGGCAGTAGGAGGAGGGATCAGAAAATAAAGAGTTGTGGCAATCTTGAGCTAGAGCAGCCTTGCTCAACCTAGTGCCCTCCAAATGTGTCAGATGCAACTTCCAGCATCCGCCAACCAGCATGGCCATACTGCTGGAGGATGCTGGTAACTGCAGTCTAACACATCTGGAGAGCACTAGGTTAGGGAAAGCTCCAGTCAAAATGATGTCAGATACCAGGGCTGGCAAAATCCACTGACTGAGACCTTGGAGAACCACTGCCAGTCAAAGGAGACAAACTGGATCCATGGCCTGATTCAGTATAATGCAGCAGGTTCAGATGTTTGTACAACATAAGCAAAGTAGCCTTTGTGCTTTGTTTAGGAACATCTTTAATTTGGTTTATATACCATGACCCACATTTGTATATATAGTAGATCAATCAAATATTTATACAATTACCCTGGTGCTAAACAAATGGGAAACCATGTGCCTTATATATAGTTGAAATGTTCAACGAAAAAAGAAATATCTTCACATAGAACATGAAACTGAGGAAACTGCTTTAGCAATTAATAATGCCTCGCACATAATGTTTGCTTAACAAAATCTGTCTCAACTTCACACATTAATCAAAAGAGAATGCCACATGATTTTGTATAATTAAGTAGAAAGTCATTCACCGAGTGGTAAATATCATGGACAATAAAATGAAATGAACCAATATTAACCCTATGGTGTTTATTAATAGTACAGGTACTCAATAGTCCACAGTGCAATTATTGCAGTTAATTGAAGGGTCGTGTTGCCAAAGATTAATAATTGGAAGTCATTTCAACGATCCATTCAGCAGAGATTTAAAGTGTAACAAATAGCTTTTCCAGATTTTTTTAAAAAAATGAAAATATGACTTATGCACTCCAACTCATATTGTACTCACTGAGAGTACAGATGCATTGTAACAGTGCAAAATATACATTCCCATATTTCAGTTTCTTATCTTATTTTTATTACACCTCAACCCATATATACATCGGCCTGTTGGCCTGTTTCATTCAGGTTGGGAGCCCATATGGTGCTAAGAAAGACCAGGAAGGAACTCAGCAAACAACAGATATACAGGTTCTAAATAGTAATAGTCCCAGTGCCAGAGCAGGATTTATTTACCCCAGTGAGTGCAAAAGCTTAGTGAATATTTTTTGTTTCTATATGATAGAAGTGTCTCAGAAAAGTGAGTCTTACAAAATACTGGGGGGGGGGGGGGCTGCATGATGACATCATCAATATGGCTGCCGCACTATTATGTAGTTGCCACATTTAAATATGCATAATCTCTCACCCATTTATGCTACAGAGATCAATTTTTTTCTGAAATGTTTCAAATTTAATGACAAATACTTTTTGTAATTACACATGTTTTGTTAACTCCATTAGTTTTTGAGATAATTTCATTTGAACATATAAAATCAGTGTTCACATTGGTTATGTGTGACATTTAACCATGATTTACTCAAAAACTATACGACTTTCGAAAGAATACTCAGAAACAAAAAAGTTGCATTTTTTTAATGAGGATTAAGAAAATGTATAATAACATGGGGTTTCCCCAACGCTTAGGGAATTATGAGTGATATCTCATTATACGTCCACTTTCCCAGGATTGTACGATTTTACAGTTTAGCATACAGGGCTTTCATTTCAAAAGTATCCACCCTAAATATTTCTCGATCTGATGCACAGATCATTTTGAACATGTTCAACTGTGATTTTTACAGTTGAACATGTTAAATTGTTCTTTACAAAATTTCAAACAGGACGAGTATGATGATCTGGTAGAGGCCTTGTCTGGCTACCACACTTTTACAGGGTCTGATTTCACAGCTGCATTTGCAAGACAGGAAAAAGTTAAACCATTTGAAATCATGAAAAAGAATAATGAATTTCAAGAAATTCTCAGCCAGCTAGGTGAGTCATTAACTTTAACCGAAGAAAAGATAGCTGGGTTGGAGAAATTTGTCTGTGCCATGTACAGCCACCCTAGGTACGCTGTGAGTGAAATAAGATCCAGTCTATTTATGAAGAAAACAACACCTAAGATCCAGTCTAAGGCATTCTTCAAAGTTAAAGGAATTGACCCAACAATGCTGCCTACATCTAAACCTACATTGATGCAAAAGATTAAATGAAGCAATTCAGTGTCATGACTGTAGAAACGAGCAGATTGTAGAAAACCTGACGATGGGCTTGATCCTATTGAAGACTGCTGGTACTTGGAAAATGGCAGGTACCACATAAAATGGTATGATAGTCCAACACTCCCAGAAAATCGTAAAACGGCCACAGAAAAGGACAGTGTAAAAGAAGATGAGAAACGTGATTTTGACAGTGATGATAGCCGTTCCAATGAAAGTGAAGAGGACATCCAATGAAATTTAGTTGTTAAACCTTCTCACAGAACGTAGGTTTTTTTTTTGTAAATTGTAATTTTTTGCTGAAGATTTTAAAAACATTTGTTAAAAACAATTCAACCTAATAAATAGTCCTTTTTTATATGTCATCATACTCGTCCTGTTTGAAATTTAATTCCTTAAGCGTTGGGGTAAACCCCATGTTATTATACATTTTCTTAATCCTCATTAAAAAAATGCAACTTTTTTGTTCCTGAGTATTCTTTCGAAAGTCGTATAGTTTTTGTGTAAATCATGGTTAAACATCACACATAAGTAATGTGAACACTGATTTTATACGTTCAAATGAAATTATCTCAAAAACTAATGGAGTTAACGAAACATGTGTAACTACAAAAAGTATTTGTCATTAAATTTGAAACATTTCAGAAAAAAAATCATTTCTGTAGCATAAACGGGTGAGAAGTTATGCATATTTAAATGTGGCAACTACATAATAGTGCAGCAGCCATATTGATGATGTCAATGATGTCATCAAGCAGCCCCCCACCACCACTGGAATTTTGTAAGACTCACTTTTCTGAGACACTTCTGTCATATATAAACAAAAATTATTCACTAAGCTTTTGTACTCGCTGGATTAAAAAAATCCTGCCCTGGCTCTGGGACTATAAGGAGAGGCTCAGCAGGACCTCAGAGAGCTCCCGGGAAATACTAACATGGAATCAACAGTACTTTGAGCCCAGATGAACATCCCAAAAGCAAACAGGACCACTTACTCCCCAAGCTCCACATCACAGCAGAGAAAGCAGGTATCAAAGAGACCACTGCCAGAGTTTTGTACTCTGGCATTGCTGGATGAACTCCAGTTATTAATAATAATAATAATAATAATAATAATAATATAATAATAATAATAATAATAATAATATAATAATAATAATAATTTATTTCTTACCCGCGGGGAACAACAACATGATAAAATACATAAAACTGATTAAAACATGACACATATTATTAAAACTGCATTAAAACATCCTAAAACATCCTAAAAACATCCTTAAAACATTCTAAAATTCCACTGGATATGCCCGCCGGAAGAGAACAGTCTTTTTTGCTTTCTTAAATTCTAA
This sequence comes from Anniella stebbinsi, assembly GCA_029215795.1. NCBI lineage: Eukaryota > Metazoa > Chordata > Lepidosauria > Squamata > Anniellidae > Anniella > Anniella stebbinsi. The sequence continues at coordinate 285,827,105 of JARDYH010000002.1, read as the reverse complement.
AAGACTGTTAAGTTGACGAGTCTCCTCCGGCAGGTCATTCCACAGTCTGGGAGCGGCAGAAGAGAAGGTCCTCTGGGTAACGGTTGTCAGACTAGTCTTGGCCGACTGCAGTAAGTTCTTGCCAGAGGTCCTGAGCGTGCGGGGCAGATTGTATGGGAGAAGGCGATCCCACAGGTAACCTGGACCCAAACCATGTAGGGCTTTAAAGGTAATAACCAACACTTTATACTTCGCCTGGAAACTAATTGGCAGCCAGTGGAGCGATTTTAAAGCTGGCGTAATATGGTCACTCCTAGGTGTACCGGTGACCAACCTGGCTGCCATATTTTGAACTAGTTGAAGTTTCCGGACTAGGCACAGAGGTAGCCCTATGTATAGCACATTGCAGAAGTCAAGCCTCGAAGTTACCAGTGTGTGCACTACCATCTTTAGGTCTTCCAACTCTAGGAAGGGGCGCAGCTGGCGTATCAGCCGAAGCTGATAGTAGGCACTCCTGGCCATCGCATCTATCTGGGCTGTCATTTGGAGCAACGGATCCAGGAGCACCCCCAAGCTACGAACACAGTCTTTCAGGGGGAGTGTAACCCCATCCAGAACTGGTTTACACACCTCCAAACCCAGGTTGTGGCCTTTTACTTTTACTTCTTGGGCAGAAGTTTACCAGAGAGTGAGGGACATTGGGTAGTTGGTGGGATAGCAGAGCTGGAGTTTCTGGGTCCTCACTTCAGAAATGCAGACCTGCATATGTAGAGGATCAACTTTCACTTTAACTGGCAACTTAGCAGTACACTAAGTAACATGTCATCCAACCTAAAAACAACTAAAAAATGTCCATCTTCAATCGTTTTTTAGAACTTTGTGAACTGTAAGTGCAACACTGTTCTTTGAAAGAGTAACACAACACTTCAATGTGCTGAGTATATCCCAGACTATACCTGCTTTCCAACACAGGACTATGTTTCCCATCTGTTGGTTATGAAACTCCTTGTGCATGTCAATCTCTTCTTTCTGAACCTGACTGTAGGGGCTGGTAGACGTATCAGCTCATTGGATAGAAGCCCATCTTTCTACTGATTAGCTGTGTCCGTACAATCATAAACTTGTGAGGAACATACTAGAACTTTAGAAAGCATCTAATAGTTCAGGGGCAGGCAATCTGATGCCCTCCATATGTTTTGGACTACAACTCCAACAATCCCTGACCTTTGGAACCCATGTAAGGGGTGTGTGGAGGAACGAACAGTATTTATTTCTTTATTACATTTCTATTCCGTCCAGCAGCCAAAGCTCTCTGGGCAGTTCACAACATGTAGATTCTTTCATTTCATTTCATTTTATTATTGTATTTCTATGCCACCTTTCTGAAGCCAACCAGGACAGATTACAAAAGGTTCAGAATTTTTTTAAAAAAAACTACAGTCAAATAGAAACATGGTAAAACATTAAAAACAATCCTTAGAAACCATAACAACAATTTAAAAGGCCAAGTTAAAAGATGTGTCTTGACTAGGGTGACCAACTGTCAGGATTTCCCCGGATTTGTCCTGGTTTTTGTTCTATCCTGGGTGTCAGGGGGGATTTTCTGTAATTTTCTATAATGTCCTGGAAAGACAAGCTTTCCCCTTTAAGGCCACATTAGCATGGTTGGAGGGAATGACGAGCTTTCTGGAGGTGGGTTATTTCCCTCCCACTGCTCCAATCAGGACCTTACAGGGGAAAGTATGTCATTCCTGGACATTATAGAAAAGGACCCGATTGGAGCAGTGGAGGGCGGGAATGACACACTTTCCCCTCCTCCGCTCCAATTGGGTCCTTTAAAGCAGTGGGGGTGAATGACATGCTTTCCAGAGGCCCCGGAAAGCCACTTTCCCACCCCCCACCCCACTGAGGGTCCTCTTTTTTGGTTTCCCAAATGTGGTCACCCTAGTCTTGACACCCTTTCTGAACACAAAGAAAGTGGGGATCAGTGACAATTTCAAAGTGAGTCTGTGCCAGAGAATGTTCTTTCCCACATGCCTGAAAAGCAGGGGTGTCTTCAAAAGGTGATCCTAATAACCGAGCAGATTTATACTGAGGTAGGCAGTCTCTCAGCTAACCAGGCCTTAGCTGTTTCAAACTTTAAAGGCTAAAACCAGCACCTTGAATTGACACCCTCCCCCCTTCAAATTGGCAAGCTGTGGTAGATCTTTCAGTACTTGGGTGATGTAATTATAATACCATGTACTGATTAGCAGGCAAGCTGCCACATTTAGCATCAACTGAAGCTTCCGTATGCTGTTCAAAAGTAGCCCCATATCCATGACTTGTTCGTGATCTTCCAAGCTATGGTTTGGATAATCCTCTGAGTTAAACCTATACTGTTGTAGGGTTGAAAGTTCTTATCCAGCCCCCTACATTGACAAGAATCACAGCCACCCAACTATGGCTACCAGTCCTTAGAGGGTGCTATAAGCAAAGGACAAGAATGGCCAAGGTTTGATTTAATTCTGCCAAAATATGCCTAAAGACAGAGAATAACTTCAGGAAGAAAGATCCAAAGGAACTCTATAAGAAAAGATGGAATAAATAACAGTAAATTGCCAACTTGACTTGGAAAAATGCTTTCACAACCTTAAATATGGCAATCAGAGCCTGGGCATGTCTTACCTACAGTTACACTCTTCAATCTCTTGTTGGGTTCATTTCATATGCCTGGAGGAAAGAGAGAAACAAATATTTCAAGGAGGAAAATGCATGAAAAACATTTCCCTTTCAATATGAAGAGAGTTATTACTCATAAAACTTGGTGGATTAACAGGCTGACACCCAAACCTTAAGTTGGCAAATGTGGTTGCAGCAATGAAAAATGCTTCAGTGCCAGTACTCTACAAATATGTATCTGCTGTCCATGTGTTAGACTGCTGCTCTACTTATATGTCCTTTTCAATACTGAGACTGTAATTTAAACTATTGCCAGTAAGATTTTCACTAGTGGATACATAAGGTGCTGTGATGTCACACCTCACTTGGCATGTTCTTAAAATATTTATATAAAGTAAAACATCTTTTAAGCTCATTCTTGATCTACACTTTGGCTTTGTAAGAAAAACACTTCTGCATCCGCTTTCTTTAAAAATTCTTTGGTGAAGGCTGAAACTATTTGTTCAAAAATTCCTGGTCAGAAAATCCTTTTCCTGAATAGCTTGGGGGAAATTCTTATTCTTATTCTTATTCTTATTAACAACAATAGCAAGCAATCTGGGTATGGATAAAACTATTATCAATGAAATCTGCCGTTGTGGTGGGATGTATTCAATTTCTGTTTAAATGATAGTAATTATTTCTAAATTTACATCTATGAATTCAAATTTTATGTGAAACCTCTGTCCTCCTTTTTGGTAGTGTGTACACGGATACCCTACCCATATTCCTGGTTGCCACTGTGAAAGAGTGGGAGGCACATGATAAACATTATAAAGACAGAACTGTGCGCATAATTGCTATTTTTGCTAGTGACTCCATGGCTGAGTTCGGACGACATTTTAGGCAATGGAGGGGGGAAGAGGCAACGTCCGGCACATTATTTTTGCATTGCCCGCCACACGACACATTGCCCCTCCCCCCATCGCGCGACTGAAACTCCCAGCCTCATAATAAGCAACGGGTCTCCAATAAACAACGGAGCAGCCCATTGTTTTTCCCAGTTGCTTAATAACCTACCATCAGTTGTCTGTGCATTTTGTGTCGCCTGACACAATAAGCAACACAATTGACAGCTGCCTCTTCCTCCCTCCATTGTCTAAAGTGCCGTCCGAACTCAGCCCATGATGAGCCCCATGACTAGCAGCACTAGAGGCCTGTCTTCTCCGTGTAGCCTTTGGAAGTCTCCTCGCTAGTCCCTATAGGGCCTACAATCTACTGCAACTAAGCCAAACTACATGTTACTACAATAATCTCATGTTTAGCTCTGCTTCCTTTTCCCACCTCTTCATTTCCTTTGTGTCTATTTCTAGCTTGTAATTCCCTCGGGCAGGGACCTATCTTCTCATTCTTTTTGTGGGAATGCTGCTGCTGCTCATATCACCCTAAGGCAGGGCTGGGCAACTTATGGCCCTCCAGATGTTTTGGCCCACAGCCCTATCCTGCATAGTCAATTGTGAGAAATGATGGGAGTTTTAGGCCAACACATTTGAAGGACCAAAAGTTGCCCACCCTTGCCCGAAGGCACCCTCTGTATGCTTATTTGGGACTAAGTCCAACTGAAATCAATAGAACTTTTTTGTAAGTAAATATAGGCTGACCTGAAAAGGAGGACAGGGCTCATGTAACTTTAACAGTTGTAGAGAAAAGGGAATTTCAGCCAGTATCATTTGTTTGCAATTAGTTCCTGGTGAAATTCCCTCTTCATCACAACTGTTAAAGTTGCAGAGGCCCTGCCTTCTTTTGTATATGGTCACTCCAGTATAGTGCCTGCAACTTTAACTGTTGTGATGAAGAGGGAATTTCACCAGGAACTAATTGCATACAAATGACACTGGCTGAAATTCCCTTTTCTCTACAACTGTTAAAGTTACATGAGCCCTGTCCTCCTTTTCAGATGGTCAGCCTAGTAAATATGTATAGGATTGGGCTTTAAGAATGCAATCTTATGCATGTTTAGACATAAAACTCCCAGCATGGCAGGCTGACGAATGCTGGGAGATGTAAGATTTTTTTTCCTGCCTAAATATGCATAGGATTGCAACCTACATGTGCATGTGGCAAACATGGTCAGGCAGAGGAATGAAGAAATACAAAATGAGAATGTCTTCAGGCCTGCATTTACCACATTAGAACATAAATGTTTTCTGTTTGTTTGGGACCTACAAGTACACCCAAGTGAGAGTCGCCATTGATTTCCACTAAGATACTTAAATGTAATATGATATCAAAAGGCTATCCAAGCTGGATGCTGAGGTGGTGAATCCAAGCTACTCCAACTGTCAGCATTCCTTTTTCAAGTTCATTGCTTTTCTGCCGTGTTGGCGCCACAAAATGAAAAACAATATATTTCAATTACAGCTGTAATCCTGAAGACCACTGGGCACCAGACAAGGTATCTGATCAAAACTTGCCAGATCCATGGTCTTGTCAACCAGTTCTGTGCAAAGGTATATTTGTATAGTGCTTTTGAGTGTTCAAAGTGCTTCATGTGCATTACCTCATTATAAACCTTACAACAACCCTGTAAAGGTAAGAATTAGTATTATTATCTCCCAGATATGAGGCCAAAGGTGGCTTGTTTGAGGCCAGCTAGTAAGTTCATGGCAAAGATTCAAAGTGGGGACTTCCTGAATTGTAGCTCAGCCTCTAAGCCACTACACGACATAAGGGAAATATGAAGATTTTCTTTCAGTTCACAAGTCATCTGAACATGAATGGGAGCACTTAAATATATATATATATATCCACACGTTCCTGAGCTTACGATCAGGTTTGGAAAACACGTTTTTTTGAAAAATGCGCACTTTGAAATGCGCATTCTTTTCTTTAAGTAAGATATATTTTCATGCTTTAGGGTAGTGTGGTGTAGTGGTTAGAGTGTCAGACTGAGAGTTGTGAGATCTGAGTTATAGTTCCTACTTGGCAATGGAAGCTCACTGGGTGACTTTGGGCCAGTCATAGACTCTCAGCTTAGCCTACCTCACAAGGTTGTTGTTGTGGGGATAAAAATCAAGAGGAGAATTATATACACCACCTTGAGTTCCTTGGAGGAAAAAAGGTGGGATATAAATGTAATAAATAAATAAAATGGGGGAAAGTGTGCTCTTTTCCAAAATCCACACGGAAATGCACACATATCCCATTCGAACAAAAAAAAAAAACACATTACAAACAAAAATGGAGGGCAACAAAACCGAACTTCAAAGTGAAGTTTGGAGAAATTTGGTGAGCTTGAACATTCCTGGTTCTCCCATCCCTCCGCTGATATCAGTGAAACTCAGAAGTGCTTCATTTCAACTTCTGGGATCTCAGTTTGCTTTAGGAAACTTCATACATAAAATTAATATTACAATGACTTCCTCAGTGCATTGGCATAAGAATAGCAAAACATTTTTGACCACTAAAAGTCATATCAAATACAAGACCAAATATATATATATATCTTTACAAATGATTCTTTAGGAAACGATGAAATAGCAAAAGCAAATTATCCTGAATCTCAGAAAGAAGTGTGTGAGTGGAAGGGATGGGGTGTTCTAGGTAGTGTCCATTATCATAAATATAAATGCAGAATTTATACTCCAGAGCATAAGCACTGCTTCTAATTAAAACGCCACCCATCATCTCAAACTAACATCCCTTTGTGTATGTGGGGCTTTGAAATGATAATGTGTACTACCTAGTATACAGCACGGCCTTCCTACACCTTCCACTTTTCAATTCTGGGGCTTAAAATACTTGATCTGTAACCTTTTCACTGGAACTTAGGTGAGAATGTGGGAAATACAAACAAATAAATAAATAAATAAATACAAAGCAAACACTTTCTTATTTTTTGCCTTTCCATCAACAAGTTGGTGCACTAAAATCTCTCCTTACTATTCTACATCTCCCATTTGGTTTTCCTGTCCTGGCTGCATTGAAATGATCACATCTATCAGTATTTAGGCTGAAACGAGAATCAATGAGATCCTCATGACAGTATTTTTTTTTCTTAAGTCTTGTTTTTATATCCTCTACTTGTCTTTCAGTATAAACAGTCAAGGTTATAAGACATCAGTTTTATACACCAGGGCCCCAATGAACTGTTCACGTTTAAAATGACACTTTTGTTTAAAGACTGATTCTCCAGAAGGTATGATTTACTGTTCCAGCACTCTATAAGCCTCATTTCATACCTCCAAGAACTAACTAGTCAAAGTGTTAAATAAACATGAAGTACTGGGCTTGTTTTCTTTCCAAAAGTGCAATCACTGTGTTACTCTAATGATTAAATATTGTTTAAATATACAACTGAGAGACTAGTTTCACAGTCGATTCTTTCCCAGCACTTCATTTTTATGTATTAATTATTTTGTGTTCAGACAAAGGTTTTAATTAGGAATCACAAAGAGTTTCTGAAGAGTGAAGTGGTAATGGTTTTATCTGCTCTGAACTGCTGATGAACAGACACATTTGAGAAAGAAAAGGAGCTGCCAAGAGATAAGCCTCCTTTGAACCTGTATTGAGCATTGCGGGCCTGAACCTGCAAAGTGCTTTGCACCTTTAATTCCACCTCATGTAAGCAGGGCGTCAGGAATGTTAGTTCTTACCCTTTTTACAAATAAAATCTCCATGTGTAGAATAACCCTGATTCCATAAATAGGCACCAGTGTTGATTTTGAGACCTTATTTCAGAGTTTGGCAACTTGTGGCATTCAAGATATTTTGGCCTACAACTCCCAACATTCCTCACCGTTGCCTGTGCTGGCTAAGGAGTTCTAGGCCAAAACATCTGAAAGTTTCCCATACATACCTGCCTGATATGATAATGTTGTAAGAGAGCACTGATAGCCACAAAAAACCCAGATCTTCCTGAATTTCACATTATTTCTAAAAAAAAAAAAAAAAAAGTTTATCAAGCTGCTGTTTATAAATAGGCATAATCTGAAACGCTGGAAGGTTCAAGCACAGTGAATAAGGCAACAACTCCCTAATCCCTGAACTTCCAGCCACAGAGGAGGGAACTATAGAAAATTCAAGCTGAGATCCTAAACTCACAGACCCAGAATTCTATTCTCCCTAGAAATCAGGTGATCCCAGGGAACCAATCTCATGCCTTTGCCTGTTACAGAGCTCCAAGATCAGCCATGCTTCTGATGTCCTCCAAAGAGACCAGAGGTTCGTGCCCCGGAGTGTATTTCACCCAATCATACACTTCAAGACTGGAGAATCCATTTATAATCCTTTATTTTCATAGCTGCAGCTAGAGATGTTCAGGTAAAATGACAAATCTGAACATGAGAACAAAAGAACTTACAAACATATATAGTATTTGGTTTCAAGCTTTTTCATTGGTTAGTCTTATCACATTCTAACAATGGATTAATACTACTAGTCAAAATCTCCAGCAAGCTAATTACCAGTGCAAATTAATGTGAGAATACATCTCATAACATCATAGGATACACTACGTTTGATTGGCTATCAACTTCTTTGTTTGCTAGCACATGGAAACTTACCATTTAAGAATTTGCATACAGCACACAGCTTTGGCAATGGGTCAATTTCAAACTTTCCCACAGTAGGCAGTAAATCTCAACAATAGACAACGAAAAGAGGGAGGAAATCCCCCCCACATCACTTCCTCCAACTAGAGAGCATCACTTGAAAAGCCACTGGGCTATGATACTGCATTGCCTGCCCCAGGTGTTCCAGGTAATGCCTTCCTCTTTAACTGGGAAGCTGGGCTGTAGTTTTCCAGCATCTGAAGCAGAGTACCAGGCAATTGTCTATGCTGGGAAATATCTCAATGGATGCATAAAGCAAAACAAAAAAGGTTGTTTTGTTTACCAAAATGCACTGGAATAAATTGCAACACCACACTGGAGATAATCATGGAATTGATAGGAATGCATTAAAATATTCCTGCTGAGTTTTTAAATATAGTTTATTACTTATAATTTTGTAGTGCTGTGTGTTTGGATCTAAGGGCGGTGGGGGAGAGAAATAGATATATCTCATTGGTATGTATTATTTTCAAAACATAAAGGGCAGAACCATAACTCAGGCTTTTAATACATAATTCAATCAGCACTGCATTGTCAGTCATCACAACAACTGTAATAGCACTTTCTTTAAAAAATACTTCAGCATTAAATTTGTAGCAATCTGTGTGCCACGGCAATAACCGCTTACAAATATTAGTATAATCAGCAGCACCAATTCCCAATGGAGATTTCTTTACCACGTGATATCTTCAAACCCCAGTAAAGGAGCTTCTTTTCTTGTAATATGTTTTTGAGAAGCTCTCCATATTTGACTGAAATTCTGTCGATGGGCATGAACTTTCAGATTACAAACTCTGAAATCTTCAGTCAGCAAAAAGAAAAAATTGCTGGAAAAATTCAAAACAGTTAAGTAGTGCTTGAATGGAAATTTGGATTATGGAAAAACAAGAACTACTTAAAGCCTTTATGAAGAAACTTTGTGAGCTCACCCCACTCACTTGCAGAAACGGGTAAAAGCCAACATAAATCCTACTTAGAATAAACCTATTGAAATGAATGGGACTTAAGTTAATCATGACAAACTTAAGTCCCATTGAGTTCAATGGGTCTACTTTAAGCAGGATTTTTGTTGGATTATACCCAAGGGCAGTTTGTAGACATTAATAAATACATAGCTGAATGGTTGAAATGTGTGCCTAATGCAGCCTTCCCCAACTTGGTGTCTTCCAGAGGTGTTGGTCTAAAACCTGTTCTAAGCCCAGCCAGCATATCTGTTGTTTGAGGAAGGCTGAAAAATAAAGAGCTAGTTCTCAAAAGAAAATATATGCCAGGAACATATTCTCCTTCACTGCATGTCTTATTTCTGGGTGCATTTCTCATTCTTGACAGTCCCTCCTTCAGGTCATGTGACTCTTAAGGCTAGCACCTCAAGATTGTCCCACTCCTTGAACACAATCCAGCAGCCAGGGTGGAATGCTTTTGCAGATGGTGTTCTCAATCATTCCCATAACCCAGCTAGTGGCTCAAATGGGTCATGGAAGTATTATAGATTCTACTCTAATGTAGGCTGACCATATGAAAAGGAGGACAGGGCTCATGTAACTTTAACAGTTGTAGAGAAAAGAGAATTTCAGCCAGTGTCATTTGTATGCAATTAGTTCCTGGTGAAATTCCCTTTTCTTCACAACAGTTAAAGTTGCAGGGGCCCTACCTTCTTTTGTATATGGTCACTCTAGTATAGTGCCTGCAACTTTAACTGTTGTAATGAAGAGGGAATTTCACCAGGAACTAATTGCATACAAATGATACTGGCTGAAATTCCCTTTTCTCTACAACTATTAAAGTTACATGAGCCCTGTCCTCCTTTTCATATGGTCAGCCTACTCTAATGTAACTCAATATCTATGCCCAAGAGAGTGAATTAAGGATGCAATTTTACTTTTTACTTGGATGCCTTTTCTGGCCCCAAATCAAACCCTACACATTGTATGAATGTAATTTTTTTTCTTGTTCTGTGATTTAATATAGTTATACCTTTTTGGTAGCAACTTCGTATTACAGCTCTGACACATTTGAAGAAAGAAGATCTACAGGGAAATGTAGAACGAAGAGCTATAAGACACTGGGTTACAGTTCAGGGGAATTTGCAATTTAAGTATATGATGACTGGAAAAGAGATGTAGATGCATGGTGAAATGCATGGTGAAATGTATCCTTTAACTGCCACATCTACAAGAAGGTTAATTAAGTCACCAATGTTCTAGAGAGCAAGGTGCAAAGCACCATTATCGAGTGAAATATTTCCATGGGTTACACCATTTGTAAGCTGCAGCCACTTTTGTCACATACAAGCATATCTCTCTGTCTTTCTCACACACATACACACCATCCCAATATGTATACAATTTGATAATCACAAACTCTGGAAAATAGAAATGCTATTTTTTTGACAGAAATCAGCATTAATGTCGGATTATAAGACAACAGGACAACAGGGAATACTGATGTCAAGGTGTATTAGATTGTCAATATCCGTGTTCTGTTGTAGGGGTGGACAGTACATAGGTTAGGATCTGTTGATCGAATGTCACTTAGGTGATCGCCTAAGTAATCATTTGCAAGGGAAAAGAATCTCCCCTAGAGCTTCAGCATGTGCTGCACAGGTACAACCAGTGTCAGGAGTGGATAGAAGTCCTGATATGTACTATACAGAGAAAGTATCAGGAAAGGGATCCCTGGATGAGGATGAGGAGTTGCCTTGTGGGATGGGATGTCACTGGATAATAGATTGTTTAAATCCATAGGAGAGTAATGGAGTAGTCTAGATGTCTCAGCCATACTTCAAAACTCCACATGGGCAGGATAAATAAGAATCAAACCAGCAAATTCAGGTCCAATAGTATGGTGAGTGTATCATTTGACCTCCACAATGCTTAAGACCAATTGTGATCACTTGTGCATATACATGTAATAACTCTGTCATCTCACATGGAAATGTATTACAGCATCCTACCACATGTGCACACCAAACATCACTTCCCATATGTTTTCCTGTCCCTCTGCTTTGCTGTTCCCTCTACAAAAAAGTACCTGCATTTCTACCCTGCTTCTTCTATTCTCTCATTCTTGCCTTGATCTGGTGTGCTTGGGCTGCTCTGACTTTGCTGTTTACCTCTACTCATTCTCTCATTTGGCCTCATGTTCAGAAACACTATTTCTAATTACCCTCTGGTTTCTTCTGTGATGAGTGCTCCTCATGAATTGACCCAACCCTATCTTCAATAGCATGGAACCTCTAATCACTACACATTAGCTCAATGAAACATATAACAAAAGAAAAGAGAGCTATCAAAAACAAAACAAAAAATATGGATCCCTGTTAGAATTGCCTTTTGCTAGAGAATTGCTAATGAGAAATGATATAGATGCTGTATCTGTTTTTATAAAAATACCAATAGTGTATGTCTTAACTGTTGTATTTTTCATACAACAAAAGACCTTGCAACCGATAAATATCAGAACAGATTTGTTACATCTGCATTATTGGCAACTAAAAAAACAAATCACTCCAGTCTCAGAGCCTGAGCAATTGCCAGCCAGTAATAAATGGATGTCAGGTTAAGGATTTACTACCACTGGGAGAAAACACGCAAACACACACATACACTGGCAGTGTTGGAGAAAATGGGAACTGTGTGGAAGGTTTTTCCCAAAACACAGCCTAGAAAATAATTATATTTCTCCCTGCCCCACACAAATACTAACTTTAAAGAAGATTGTATGTCTGTGAGGGAAGGGATGAAAGCACTGCATTCCACCCCCTCCACAGAAATCCTATATTGGGTTCAAGTACATATAGGCACAATATTCCTTTCCACACTGAAAAAGATGTGTCTGACCCAGATTTTTTTTTCCTGTGGAAGGTCTGTTCCCCACACTCCTATCAGTAAATCTAGGTTTTATTCCTGCTGTAGGAGCAACCCCCACTCCAAATTTTGGTCTGCATAAAATTTACTGACATCCTGAGATACAATAGGGAAATTGGTATTTCTATATTCTTCATCTAAAGAGAAATATCACTGTTCATCTACATATATTTATTCATTTGAATGAGTTTTTAACTGGCCAGATAATAAACCTTGGTACAAACAGGCTCAACTGTAGGGACTGAAGTTCTTAAAATGCCTTCTATTTACCATTCTGAAATGATGATAGATAGAAAGATAGATAGATAGATAGATAGATAGATAGATATTCTTTTACTCAAATTTAGTTCCAAAGGTGTGGTTCAGAAATGTCTAGATTACAATAGTGTTCATTCATTCCAACTCCTTAAAAGTCCATACATATCAGGGCTCCATAAAGTGTGGCTTGCTGACATTTTGAATCAAGGTCAGTCTGGGAGATGATAGATTTCACAATGAGGATCCCATACTTGCCAGGGTTGACAGCTAATCACAGCTGACAGTGATCCCAAAGCATATGTCTAAGCCAACTCCCAGAATACCCTGCATGTGCACGCATAGTTAGAGAAAGCAACTATTGGTCACCATTGAGGGTTGTGTTTTTTTTACCTATTATTAATAAAAAAAAATAAGCAACCTTTTATTCTTGTGGGCATTCAAGAGTATGATCAAAATTACCGTACAATATACAATAAAAACAATAAAACAGCAGCAGCAGCAGCAGCAGCAGCATAAAACCAAAAAAGGGCAACAAATTCGGTAAACCAAAAGGTTTTAAGCTGGTACTGAAAAGATATTGATATCGATGCTACAGACAGGGTGCCACAACAGAGAAAACTCTCTCTTGCTCTCTCTATTTCTCTTTTGCTCTCTCTCTCTCTCTCTCTCTTGCTGGGTTTGTTTTATTTGGCTAGGTTTATTAACTCATTTACATTGAAGAAATGTGTATCAGGAAATAATATTTCTTTTGGAGCCAAATTCCTTGAATATGAGTGGACTTATATGGGCATGCATTCAAACATATAGAAAGATAGGAAGCTTAGACCATTAGTCGATCTAGCCCAGCAGCTTTCCAGGGTTTCAGACAATACTTTTTTTAGCCCTATTTGTAGATGCCCGGGATTGAACTTTGGACCTTCTGAATGCAAAGCATGTACTCTCTTCCACCTTCAGCTATGGCTGTCCCACCTAGAGTCTGAAATGGGATAACCCATGCGAAGAATCAAAACATGGCTTTTAACAGTATATGATGGCATTGCCTGGAATTGACAGCTTCCTGTGATACACTGACAAAACCTCAATAGGGTAAAGTTGACATGTATCAAAATGGCTCACCGAAGGACCAGACTTTTGAGCTGGGAACAGAGATTTCAGCCTATTCAAGACCACTTGCCTCAATATTTGATGTTGCCCCATAAGAGTGATTGAAGGAACTTACCAGATTGGGAACCAGGGACAGTATTTGAGTGACTAGGGAATAAACCTGTGGGACTCAACCACATCCAGTGGCACCTGTTGGCTATCAGTTAGGGATGTGTATCGTATCATTAGAATTTACGATAACGATACAATATGCTCTTTATCGTGCACATGAGTTAAGATAACGATACAATAGAAAAAGCTATGATAATCATCGGGAACAATAATTTTCGGGTGATTTTATTGTTTTATCGGCCATATAAATATACCTATAACTTCAGTATTTTAAAAGTTAGAGGTTTGAAACTGTTTCACAGTGCTTCTGGGGTATGCCTAAGTTTGTGTATGAAAGTTTAGATCGATCCCTCCAACCCTCGATTTTATATGAATTTTTTAAAGATTGTTTCCGTTGGGGGATCTAAAATTTCATACACATACTTAGGCATACCCCAGAAGCACTGTGACCAAGTTTCAAGCCTCTAACTTTTAAAATACAGAAGTTATAGGCATTTTTTTCTTTCTGCCAAAAATATCATTTTTAAACGATAATTATCGTGAAGACGATACGGATCACCTACGATATGAATGAAGACAATATTTTTTTTGGTCCGAAATGACGATAATGATAAAAAATGATATTTTTTGGCGTGCACACCCCTACTATCCATGTATTAAAGAACTGTCCAGAAGCAACTCAAATAATGCAGGCAAGTCTGGGGTTTAAAGCCCAACAGAAAGTTAAGTAGATACCAGCAGGAATCCACAGTAGACTACTGTGGTGAACTACCACTACTATGAATTGTGGAACATGCTTTTGAGTGATGCACATTTTGGCATGGGGAAGCACCCAAGTATAATTTGCTTACAGGAATAATTTATAATCTATTTATGGAAATAGAGAGATAAAGGTCATCCATCCTCTAGAACCCAAACTGTAGTTGTATAATGAAGCTGCCCTTAGAAACTGGATTCTCTGGTACATGTAAAAGTAACTTCCTCCTGCTTCTTTCAAGGTCAATGCTAGGGTGTACCATTCACGTTGCTAATTGAATTTGACAATATACAGTGACTTTGCGTTTTTAATACTATTTGACAAAAATATTTATATGTCCCAAGGAAATTATACCAAGAGCTAGAGGCCTGGTTTTCCACTCCATTAGGCTGGCATGTAGTCAGTGGAGTGAAACCAACATTAAAAACAAACAAAGAGAATTGGTGTGTGTGTGCGTGTGTGCGTGTAAATCAAGGCCTGTTTTCCGAGGAAGGTAACTGCAGAAAGTAACCATTTGTAAGCAGCATGTTATTAAACTTGTACACTGAATATTAACAATTCCAAAGAGAGAAGAGGATGTGTGTATAATTATCATTTTTAAAGCTGTCAATAAGAATTAAAACTATATCTAGTAGAATCATACATCCTGGGTTTAGAGCCAGGAAAATAGGCTTCCTATATTTGGTAAGAGAATCAATAGAGGGGTGGGGAGGAGGGGAAAGTTAGTCCATGAACATAAATATATGAACTTGATAATTACTTGGGACCCAATTAATATCAGAATGGTTGCCATTATTCTCAGAGGACAACCATTTCATCTAGCGCGCAGGTGTACTTTGCAACAGCAGATCACTCTGATGAAAGACTGCAAGAATTTCAATGACACCTTGAGGGATCTTATGAATAAAATATCAAAAATGGACATCTCCTTTGTATATGGAGATTGTAATGCAAAAATTGAAACAGGTTTATAATGTATCCAAGATAAGATGTGCGCTATCTGTCTCACAGATAGACAGACAGACACTGCCAAGCCAAAGTTTTCAAATAATGAGACCTTTTTGCTTAAGCTGGGGTTCTATCAGAATTCCACAAGAAAGACTACCCAGTTGGAATAATGCCGCATACACAGAAAGACTACCTTGCAATATGCCGATTCAAGAAACCATATGCAAAGCCATTTTTAAGACATGAAAAATCAGCAGGATCAGCATCAGGAATAGCTTTCTGCAACTTTAAAGTTGCCTATTCTGGAAAGTATGTCAGGCACCTTTGGAATGAGTACAACTTGATCCCTCCGTTTCATCTTCCTATAATCCATTCCCAGTAGTTCACCAATACAGCCTTCTGCAACCTGGTGCCTTCCAGATTTTTTGGATCACAACTCTCAGGATCCCTGACCATTGGATGTGTTGGCTGGGCCCAAAAGGAGTTGAAGTCTAAACATCTGGGGAGCACTAATATTAGAGGTGATTCATATGCCCACATGAGGTGCCGTTCAAATTCTACCCTATTTGAAACCCATAGATGGGTCAGTACAAAAAGATGAACCACATGTCTGTCCATGTCTGTCCATCATGTCATATCAATATCTGTCCATTTGTGGATATGGAAGTTCTCACAGGAAAACAATGTATGGAGTCAAGCACCACAGACATGTTGATCTGTGTAGACTATTTTAACACTATTTATGCAATGTACCTTTTTTTGGGGGGGTGCAAAGCACAATATTTTCTCCTAACGGTTTTAATGATGTCAGAGGTAATTCCACCTACCCCCATTTCCCATCAGCAAACAGTGGAGTTTGCTGGAGTTGAGTTCCATGCCCCAAAATGACAAATTTGAAAATCCTACAGGTGTGTCTCAAGTCCCAGCTAGTAACCAGCCAGTCATGTCCATGCTGTCATATGAAAGATAACACTTCTGGCACACCATGCCAAAAGCTATGTGTGCCCATCCCACACTCTTCCAGTTTTGAGTGTGTCTATCTGGACATGGGTATCTGGGACAGAATACGGAGTCTATTGGTGTACTGCCTACTCTGCTGCCCAAAAGTCTCCCTTCCTAAGCTAGTGGTGGTGGTCTCAGGTTTTCTGCTGGGATCTCCCCAGCTTGTTGTGCTGGGGGACTTAAACATACATACTGGAGCCACCTGTCAGGAGTGGCTCAGGACTTCATGACCTCCAGTTCCATGATGGTGATCTAGAGGTGGAAGAACTTCCTATAGTTCCGTTGTCATAGACAGATCACTACTTGGGGGGGGGGGGGTTACATGTTTTGGGACATGGAGCCTCTCTAGGGGCAATGAGCTGATTAAGATAGTCCTCCTCAAGAGACTGATGGATCTGAATGGTTTACTGATGGCTCATGGGTATTTTCCTGTCACCTCAGCAAATGATTTTGTTGACGCCCTGCTTGACCTCTGGAAGGGAGAAATGGCCCAGGTGGTTGGCACAATTGCTCCTGAGCATCCTCCCCCATGGAGTGGAGCCAAACAAGCTCCCTGGTTTTCTAGAGAGCTGTGGGTGATTAAACAAGTGGGATGTTGTGGGGCTTCCTCTGTAAACTGTTTGGAAACTTCAGCTGATCCAGAATACCGTGGCCAGAATGTTGACTGGGGCTGGTTAAAGGGAGCATGTGACTCGCTTGTTACAACAGCTTCACTGGCTACTGGTCTGTTTCAAGGGAAAATTCAAAGTGCAGGTTATGACCTATAAAGCCCTATAGGCTACCTGAAAGACCACATTCTCACAAGTTTTAAGAGTTTTAGGAGAGGCTTTTCTTTTGGTACCACCATCTTCAGAGGGTTGTTTGGTGGCAACATGAGAGATGACCTTCTCAGTGTCTGCTTCCTGGCAGTGGAACTCCCTGCAGAGGAAGGCTCCTTTTGTTGTCCTTACATTTTAAAAATACATTTTTATTCAAGAAAACCTTTGGCATATATGTGGGTGTGTGGGATTGGGTTCTCCTTTTATTATTGTTGTGTTTTTAATTGAGGTTTTAACCTATTCATTTTACTGTTGTTTTAATCAGGTTTTTAGTTATCTATGATAGTAAGCCACCTTGAGAGCCATTTTCTTGGTAGAAAAGTAGAGTACAAATCAAATAAATAAATACATGCAGAAATCCAACACCGGCGAGATTGTTTTCATACATATGTGAAGAGTGAGAGGGCCAGAGACAGCACTAACACATTTAGTTTCCTGGAGGTGAGACCACTGAAGACATGGCATCTTTGCAATATTTGTTTTATTTAAACACATTTATTTAAGCAGAGCTTGTAGGTAGAAAGTGGACTCCTAAAAATAGACAGCAAAACTGCTGAATTTACATCAAACTCTATAAAGCCAATGCTGCAGCCAACCAAGGCTACATAACGTGTGTTTAGCCCACTACTAGTGTTAATTAACTTACATTTGTCAGGATGTTTCTGGTATCATCAGCTCTGCTTTGTGAATGGTCATTCTGCTTAGTTTACATACAGTTAAGCTTTGCTGTAATTATCACAGTTTGAACATCTGCATTTCGTATCCCTCCAACCTCACTGCTCACAATTGCTCCCTGAGCATACCTAGTGCATACATACATACATACATACATACTCCTGCCAACAGGATAACACTTAATGTGTCTTATGAACTAGACTCTAGTCCATGGAAGCTTATGCCATTGTACATTTGTTAATGTTTAAGGTGCCTTTGTTGTTTTAGCTCCAAACAGTTTTTCTGTTCTTCCTTCTAGTTGGAGGGTGTCCCCTTCCGAAAGGCTGGAGAGAGATTCCAGGTCATCAGGAAAGCATCCTCTGGCAGAAAGGAACATCACTATTCTTCTGTCAAATCTCCCCACCTCTGTCTGTCTGTCTGTCTGTCTGTCTCTCTCTCTCTCTCTCTCTCTCTCACACACACACACACACACACACACCATGTGTCCATTTAGGCCAGAAATGTTGATGCTGTCAAGACAGAACTTTGGAGCAGATGTCCAGGGCCACACTTAGCAGAATGAGCAGGAGAATCCCAATTGCAGTAGGGCTGACTTACCACATTTTGAAGTAAGTGAAGTGATGAATATTACCATCTAAAGAGGGGGCCTAAAGAAGACCATTAAGTCCAGAGCAGTGGAGGCTGGTGGATTTGATTTCAGTGGGGCTGTGAATCCATTCTGGGTTTCAGCCAGAACTCTAAGGGAATTATCCATAGTGCTAAACCTATTTTGGGGATAGGATTCAGCACCTTGGATAGCTCTGGCTAGTTTTGACTGAAACCCGGAATGGATTTACATCCCCACAGAAATTGGAGCCACTAGCCTCCACTGGTCCACAGTCTAAGATTGCCTGACTGCACCGTGGCTTTAGGCAAACCTATAGGAATGGACCCCTTCACAGTAATCCATGGAGCCAAAATTCGTAATACTGTGATCAAACATAGTGGACAGGTGAAGAAGTCCTGACACAACAACATCATCATGTACACAAGCTGAGGTTGAGGTTTGTTCTTCCCGGTTTTGGAACTTTCTTCACCACAGGATGGACTTATGGTTCATCCTAAGTAGGCATACTCAAGCCAAGGCATATAACCGAAGGAAGATAGCAATGTTTCTTCTGGGTCTCACACTACTCCAAAAATATGTCGGGTGGGCAAAGGATTTGATTTCTTCCACAAGAAAATGTCAGTCTTGGATGAAACACCATTCACCTGTTTCAAGATGATTCCTTCCTAAAAATGTTACTGGTATAACATGGAACCCAGCCAAATAATATTCTATGAGTCATGTATTTTTGTTTGGGTTGTTTTAGGTGCTTTTGCCCGACTCAAAAAATTGCATTGACTCATCATCTGCTTTCAAGTCCTATTGTTTAAGTTACTGTATTACCTACCATCTGTCTGCTTGTGCAAAATGCCAGTACAGATCAGTGCCTCTGCTGAAATGAATGGGGAACCATTCTGGGTGAAGGAACTCCATGCCTGTTTCAAGAATCCCATGTCCTAAACAAATAATTGCATTGGAGTGACTGTATCATTCTGCCATTGTTAGGAACACCGTCAGCTAGAGCAATGCATTGTGATTTATGCACCACATTTCTGATCACAGAGATGTCAGGAGAACTGTCATGGTATAAAATGTGTTGAAGTAGAAACTCTAGTCTTGGGAGCACAGACAAATTAGGAGGAGGATTAGGAAATGAGCACAGTTTGTACAAGTGCAGCCAGCAATCTTTGATGTTAACGTTAGAAAGTGTGTAGCAGGAATCCTGGACGAAGGCTGGGGAAAGAATAGCCATGTAATAAATGCTGCTGAGTGAGATGAAGAAAGATGGAAATAATTTACCTGTTGTCATTATTGCTTATGGCTATTAATTTTCTTCGCATGGATAAGATCACCTTTTTTGTGAACCTTTTAGCTGCTGCTTACAAGCCCAGGTACTTAGTAAGGTAGTGCACCTCCCACTCACTTATTCCTCTAGTGGGAAGACTCTTTAAGACATTATGCAGCGTAGTAACACACTACTGGGACTTGCAACATTTCAAATGTATATGTTTGCTTGCTAATCTGCATCTAGTCAGTTTATGTTATGTAAGCTGTTTAGGTTCAAGGGTGTTTCACTAGCACAGCTTATTGGGGACTGCATTTTCTCCAGGGTGCGAAGCAAGCTCTACATCAAAGCCTGATTGAGCAGAAAATATGTGCTAATGTTCACAGCAGTACTCTATTATGGTATAAGTATGCTTGTAAATATTCACTACATGTTATTACGCCATTTGAACCAAGAATATTGCAGGGTTAAAGGTCAGCCCTAATGCTCTCTCAGGAGGCAGCAGTTTTGAATATAACCAAATGGGATAATGGTCAGGAATACCCAGAGGGGGCAATGTAGCACATCGTAAAGAATTGTGCTGTGAGTTTTAAGTTTTCAGGACAACAAAGATGCCAACGAGATGGCTCATAAGCAGTCATTATTAATGGAATGACAAGGCTAATGTTAAGCAGGATGTCTTTACTGTAATAAATCTTGTCCCTGTGCCATTAGTAGTCCTTACAACTGCAAATAGCAGTTAGGTTATAACCTAACATGGCAGAATTTTATCCTCTCAATCTCTAATGTATTTTATAATGCTGTTAAAGTCAGGAATAGCAACTGTTTAAGCCCACTTAATCTGTGAGAAGTTTAAGCACGAATTTTAAATGCAAAAAACTGCTTTGATATGAGTTCGCTTAATTAAATAGAAGAACTGTTTAGTAGTAGATCTTTTTTTTAAGTCTGTGCAAGAGGAAGAACCCACCCAGTTAGTTCTCTTTACCCCCCTCAGGGGTATGTGTTTAGGCGCGTGTAATTTCATGAGGTCTATAGGAATATGCCTATATTATAAAATACAGCGATTGCTAATTTTTATAGATTGCATATTGGGGCCCAGGAATACAATAAAGTGCCTTCAAAATATGTACCAGATCAGTTCACTGATGAAAGAGAAATCCTATGGCCCCTGGACAGCATCTGGGGTGCCATAGGTGTTGGGAATATTGCAACCTCGTCTGCTACTTACAGGAAGGGGTCAGTTAGGCATTTAGCTAGTTAATGCATGAAATTTTGGGCATAATTAGCCTTAGGATCTCTATAGCCTACCGTGTGGCTTCCTGTTCCTCCCCTTCCTTCCTCCCCCCTTCTGCCTTTCACCATTGCTGTGAGTGCATGGTATGTTCCCTCTCTCTCCTGCTGATGTTGTAGAATGCAAAGACATGGACTAAACAATCTCCTCCTGAAACTATATGTTGTGCCTGCATTACATGCAAGATTACTTGTGAGTAAAGCTGTTTTTCTTTCTCCACTAAAAAGAAGGTGTGGTCACTTTTTTAAGCCTTTTGTGTGCACTTGGGACTGATAATCACCCATTCCAATTTCCCTTTTAGTCTTTACTCTGCTGTCTTTTTATCAAAAGGCAGCAATACCATATACATTCCCATCAATGGAATGGTGTCCATCTCCTCCTCCAAGCCATAGACAGAGCTCAGAGCATGGACGAGGAGATCCAATTGTGAATCTTCTCACCCAGAGGCCCATCTCACTGCTTTTTGTATTTTAAATAAAGGAACAGAGATGAAATTACCTCCATCCTGCTTGATCTTCCTGGCTGTTGCCAGCAGGACATAGAGTAAGCAGAGGGCTCCAAATATGAAGCACTCTGTCTATCATGATGAGCCTGATCCGTAGGGTTGTGCCCTTAGTGTATGGCTCATTAATACTGTAATATTATCCAGTATTTGAGGCAGTAAGCCTGTATACACTAGTTGCTGGGGAACATGGGTGGGAGGATGCTTTTGCACCATGTCCTGCTTGTGAGTCACTACTCAACAGCTGGGTGGCCACTATGTGAACGGAATGCTGGACTAGATGGACCCTTGGTCTGATCCAGCATGGTTCTTCTTATATTCTTATGTTTGTGGGCTTACATATAGTCCTGCTGAATCCCCACTGAACATGATGGGGCTTACTTCTGAGTAAGCATGTATACGAATGATAGCATATCTCTGTAGATGTTAGAGAGCTTGTTAGCCTTATTAAAAAAGAAAAATACAGGATATATATATATATATATATATGTCTTTCCATGCTTCATCTGAAAAGCAGCTAAATTATAAAAATCTTGACTAAATTAAGATAGGGCATGATTGAATTCACTAATCATTAGCAGGTTCAGGTACCTTTAATTTTTAAAAAATGTGGGGTTCCATTTTAATGCATAATTTATTATTATTTATTATTATTACATTTATAGTCTATATTTTTTCCTTTTCCGAGGAACCCAAGGCAGCTTACATGATCCTCTCCTCCATTTTATGCTCACAACAACCCTGTGAGGTAGGTTAGGCTAAGAGTCAGTGACTGGTCCAAAATCACCCAGAGAACATCATGGCCAAGTGGGGACTAGAACCCAGATATCCCGAGTCCCAGTTCAACACTCTAACCATTATGCTACACTGGCTCATAAAAGACTGTGCCTGCTCTTAATTGACATGAGGAAGAATCCATTTGTTTCACATAAGGGCAAAAGAGGCAGTCTGGCACCACAAAGTCTATGGGGAGACATCCCATACCAAGTATGGGCTGCAGTTCTATTAGAGAAGGGTGGTCAGATCTCTGTACCATATTCTGAGGACTCACAAGAAGAGGAATGGTTATTGATTAGTCTAGACTCCAGTGGCCACCTGTATCTAGCATCCAGCATAGTTGATCTAACAGGAAGTCCTGTGGTGATGTGACCATCTTCAGGAAGGGATGCAACATGCACCCCCAGATGAGATCCCCATAGCACAGCTCTACAACAAGGTCTTGAACCCAATTGCTGGGCTGCAGCTGGCAGAAAACTCCATGTGGTCCAGGCAGGAGCAAACGTTCCAAAGGAAGAGCAGGCTATAAATAAATGTGTTTGTAGTTATCCACAAGATCATGTTCAAGTGCCTCAGTTGTGAGATATACAGACTCAGGCCCTATAGACAAGCCTTGGCTAATATTGGGCATTTTGTTCTGAATATGCAATTGTGTGCTACTCTGTAAAAAGCAAAAGAGAAAAGGACAGGATATTAATTCTCTACTTAATATGCTCCACCTTCATCTTTGCAAATTCATTCATACTCAGAGTGAGTCTAAATGAACCTCTTAAATAAACAGAACTACATAATTGGTTAGAATGTACTGACATTATTTGTGGGGGTTCACAGAGAGATAAGTCTTAAGAGTACATGAACACAGCTTCAACTCAATAAAAAGACTGTGTGGAGAGAGTAATTCTATTGACTCTTTGACCAGATCTACACCAAGCAGGATATGACACTTTGAAAACGGTTTGAACTCTGTATATGGAGGGTGTCCTGGGCCCCAACAGTTGTCACTACTGTTATAAACCGTTTTGAAGCAATAGTGTAGATCCTGCCTTTGTAGTGAGTGAGGGACAAAAGAGGTATTTTTCTTCCCCATAGATAAGAATGGATTCCTGGTGTTACTTGGCCACTAAAACTTGCTCCTAGAATAACATTCCTGGTATTCTATAAAATGACATTTTTTTAAGCATATCAAAGTGGGGAGGGGGAGAGGGACAGTGTTTTAATTGCACCAATGGGATTCGGTCTTTTGCTTTCAAACAAGCGCACCCCTTAGACCGGGAACAAATATTTTCCAACCTAGATGACAGCAGCCACATGGCCTAGAGGCTGAATCTTTCAATGGAGCTAAATGAAATTTAGCACAGGTTGGGGGCAAGAGGGATACAGTTAGCTTTATACCACTTCCAAGGGTATAAAGGTGACAGGATACACTTTAGTAAAACAAACAAGCAAGGAGACTATGTGGCCTCTTCCATCAGGAAAGCCTCCTCACCAGTTGAGTCAGGGTTTCGGTGGGTCTATAAATCCATTCAGGGTTTCAGTCCAAGCCAGCCAGAACTCTAAAGGAGTTGCGGGATAAGGTTCAGCACTTCAGATATTTCCTTTAGAGTTCTGGCTGGTTCTGACGGAAACCCATAATGGATTCACAGCCCCATTTAAATTGGAGCCACCAGCCTTCACTGCTTCTCTCATGGAGAGAATAACTGCCACAGAAACTGAGTGTCTTGCAGAAAACCCTGATACATAATCCAAGTTGCACCTTCAGTTTATAGAGGGCACTGGAGAAGACATTTAGCCTTGCCACTAACCCAGGTGAACTAAGCGTGCAACCTAGGACATCCTCAATGCTATTCTGCAAATGCACATTGCAAGAAAAAATTGGGGATCTTGTGGCTAGCTGTCTTTCAAGAAAGCTCTGTATGTCAATACTGCCAAAGCCCTGATAAGCTCCCAAGCAACCTGAGGGTTCCCCAGAACACAGGTTGGAAATCACTGCTTTAGAGCATTCCTGTATCAATGGCAATGCATGTGTCAGTTGTAGGGGTGTGGTGAAATCTGAAGCAGGGCAGCTGTGCTTGAATTCATCCAAACAGAATTGCAGTGGGGACAGTCGGGGCAGAGGACTAATTGCAGCAGTGTTCTTGCATTCCTGTTAGTGCCAGCCTCCATCTCCTTCTTCCACTTCCCATGGCAAAAATGCAAACCAACAAAAAATGTAACATGTGAGAAGAGAAAGGGAAGGCAACAGAACTATAAATCCCAGGAACCCCAGTGGGCAAAGGCACTCCATGCATCAGGTGTTGCAAAGGAGGAGGCTCCTGAGTTGACACATGGAGCATCTTTTCTTTTCTGCAGGGGTTCCTGGGAGATGTAGTCCATGGGAGCTCCCCCACCTCCTCCCACATTCCTGGCAGATGGGTGGATAGGTGAGATCTAGTGAGTCATGAGGCACTTTGGGATCTCTAGATGATGAGCAGAAGGTGTACTACAACCATGCTCTTAATCCCTTCACTGACAGCCATTCAGTATGTAAATATTACTAATAAATAAATAAATAAATAAATGCTTGACTGGCAAGCATCCAGATATAGATATAGATAAAGATATAAAGATATACAAGCCCATAAACTTAGTAGCATACAAGTAGGACACCTATGTATCCAACTAAAATCCAGAGGAAAGAACCCAGGAAACTCTTTGCTTCCCCCGTAGAATATATTCCCAAGTATCCTGGAAGCAATGGTTTTAGTTCTTTGAGAGCTTTTCTTTGTCTTGTTCCACCATTTTCTTCCCCTGCGTTCTATGTTTAATACTCTGTGGAAATCAAAAACCGTGATGACATACACCATCAGGAATAGGCTTAATCCTTCACCACAGGTAATGCCCAGGCGGCTAATATGGAGTATACACAGGAGAGAGAGATAAGCTTATAGCTTTTTAAAGTTATTATAATGGTTTTAAATTTATGTGCATATCGTGTGTATATTGTATGTCTTTGCTGTTTTAATTTTTGTATATTGTTTTTAATTGTTTTAATCTTAAGTAAAGTACCCAGAGAGCTTCGACTATGGGGCAGTATACAAATGTAATAAATAAATAAACAAACAAACAAACAAATAAATAAATAAATAAAGTAGAACTGGTGGGTGCTTTCCATTGTCCCACCCAAGCACAGAATGCAGTACAGAATGAGGAGTGTTTGAGAGGTCTGCTCTCAGGGGAGGTTTGACATTAAAATGTGACAAGCAACTTATATACAGCCGTAGACATTTTAGGCAAAGTCTGTACCCTTTGTTCTGGCCTGTTTCCAGAGGGGAAACCCTTTATATAATCCTTTGAAGATGAGGGTAGGGTTGGTAGAATGAAGATTTGTATCGAAGGGTTTAAGGATAAGAACACCACACTTCCCAAATTTCCTTCTCTCTGGATCTTCTGTGTTGTTCTTATCTTATTACCTGTGAGTGAAGCCAAAATCCTGAAGTAGCATGTAGCCTCCAGGGCATTTTGGCTATCTAAGCATGTACAGAAGAAGGAGTCACCATGTTAAAATTACTGTTCCGCATCGGAGTCCTCAGGGATGGGCCTTGGAATCTATGAGGTGGCACAGTATCCTCAGACTGGATTTACAGGGAACCCTCTATGTCAAAGGAATATTCTTTGCCTTAGTGAAAACCTGGCTTATCTCTTTTGCATCATAAATCATCAGTCCTCTAGAGTAGAACTGTGCGATTGTGGGGGCAGCTGCTCACCTCTCTTCGACTTTAGAGGCTCACAATAAAGGCTGCTGAAAAGGATACAAATCCAGATCTAGGATGGGAACTTTTTAAAAAATAGACTCCTTCTCCTGGCATTAAGACCTATTTTTTTGTATTGATTTCATGGTGCAATTTATTTGCATTACTAGTGCAATTTATTTATCTCTCAGTTGAAAATATATATTTTTTCCTGTTCACTCATTGTCACTGGAATGTAGTGATGCAACTAGGGCTGAACCTTGGGGCCTATGTCCAGTGCCCTACAGCCCAGGGATTCCCAAATGAACACCCAGAGAACAGCAGATGATGGAAGCAGCAGCAAACAGGCCTGGGATCTCCGCATGAGTCGTTATGGGCATGCTGAGGCCCACTGGTCACCACATCATCCTTTCTTATTTTTAAAAGTGTTTTATAGTCAGGTGGCAGCCAGGCAGGCATGAAAATGGTTACAGATGCTCTTGCATATATATATATATATATATATATATATACTTTTAGAATACATTTTCCTTTTTTGCAACCAGATAATGCTTATCTCCAGGTAAATGTGTTTAGCATCAGTGCAGCAAAAGCAAACTCTTGTTTTATTCCACTACTCATTATCTGAGTGTAAAATACGAAACTGCACGTTTGCAATTGTTGCTTTTTGGTTCTAACATATCAAGCATGTAAAAGCAGTTGTAGGGCATGGGGTGGTAGAGGTGGGCTGCAGAGATGATAAATGTGTGCTTCACAACTGAAGAAATACACATGACAGTCTAAAGCCCCCCCCCCCCGTAAGACCATTAAACACAAGACTTAAAATTACCCATCTGCATCACTGCTAGAATTATGTATGTGTTCTCAGCCATTTTACTGGCCCTCCCATATCTATATACAACAAGAGGCAGGGCACACTTTAAGAAGAGCCATGCTGGATCAGACCAAGAGTCCATCTAGTCCTGCACTCTGTTCACACAGTGGCCAACCAGCTGTTGACAAGAGACCCACAAGCAGGACATGAGTGCAACAGCACCTTCCCACCCATGTTCCCCAGCAACTGATGTATATAAGTTTACTCCTCTGATATTAAAGGTAGCACATAGCCATCAAGACTAGTAGCGATTGATAGCCTTCTCCTCCAGCAATTTATCTAAACCCCTTTTAAAGCCACCCAAATTGTTGGCCATCACTACACCTTGTGGTAGTGAATTTCATTAACTAGGCACTGTATGAATAAGTACTTCCTTTTCTCTGTCTTGAACTTCCCACCAATCAACTTCATGGGGTGACCCAGGGTTCTAGTATTATGGGAGAGGGAGAAAAATGTCTCCCTATCCACATTCTCCACACCATGCATATTTTTGTACACCTCTATAGGTCTCCACTTAGTCTCCTTTTTTTCAAGCTGAACTTTGTAACGTTCCCTCATAGGGAAGATGCTCCAGTCACTTGATCATTTTAGTTGCCCTTTTCTGCCCTTCCAAGGTCCATATCCCACCAATACCCAGAACTTCCTGGTTCTGTTACTCCTCCTGGTTGTTGCTTCCTCTTCGCCAGTCCTCTCGAAGCAAAGACGGGAACAATGCATTTTTCTCTCTGTCTCCCAACTGGGCCCAGAACAAATGGGTATGTGCAACAGCAACGAGGAGAGGTAGGCCCACTTATCTTGCTGAAGCCCCCCCCCCCAAATATTTTGCAGAACCAACTCACATGGCCACTGTGTGTGTGGCTGACCACTTTTTTCCACTTGACATTATGATTGGCTTGTAACACATTTGTTACATGAGGGCTGGATGAAATGGAGAAGAAAAAACAGCACCTCAAAAACGGAAACCCAAAAGATGACAAACTCAAGTGCAGAACAGTGCAAATTGTTTGCTCACAAAGGTTGTTCATAAACTCAGAGCAAAAGAAATATTGCTCTTTTTATTTTTAGGAAGCTATATCCAAAGAGTTGCAGGAATTTCTACATCTTTCTGGCTCCTGAGGAAGGACTCCTCAATTCCAAAACACATCAAGTATATTTTTTAAAAATAAAAATGCACTATCCTGTCCCCAAGTTTGCTCTCCCTTGTTTTGGTTTGCGTGAGGGCTACCACATAGTTGGGATTACCCATGACCAGAGCCCATTTTGAAGGTTTGTGGCAATGCACTCAACCCATAATCTGGACACAAACCTTAACTAGTCAGGCTTAGCAAACCGCCACCCAGCCTCCTCCCCTCCCCCAAAACTGTCTGGCCATGCACTCAGTAAGTATGTAAATCAACTTTCAGTGGCAAATCATCACAATATTAGCATTACATTAAAAGCCCATCTGAGTATCTAAGATAAATAAATGGGTGCTGCCACTATAACATTATGAGATGATTTATCACCATTTTACAGTGAGGTAAATGTGACATTAAAAAAGCCGCTTCCTCAAAAAAGACAGATCCTCTGCTGAAAACTAGGGCTTAAGGTTATACTTCTAATGAAAATGAAGTGGGGCTGGAAGTCATGAACACTTTAAAAAGCTCATTACTGCTATTACTAATACACAGTACGACAGTACCTATATTTTAGGCTATAACCAATGTCACATTCCTTGGAGTGGTTCCACTGAAACCAAGGAAACTGAACTGCAACAAATGATGGGAGTACTGCAGCCTTAGAGCCGATCTACATACGAGGTTTTTGACGTTTTATAAGGGTTATGAAAACTCTTTGGGCCACATGACGCACTCCTTATAACGTTGTATATCTGAGTTTTTTTAAAACTCACTTCAGTTATATACAACGGTTTCACTTTTAATAAATCGTTTTAAGTAAAATAATGTGTCCTTCCTTACCGTTTATGATTCATGGGGGCAGTGCTTTGTTTACTGGTGCCCAAATGTTTAGCAGTTGTTTGGTGGGGAAGAAAGAGGAAGTGGGCGACTAAACTACAACCCCCACAATGCCTTGCCCTAAACTCATTGTAAAAACGAAAGAGAAAGAGACAGGACAGAACAGTGTGTGACTGCACACACCGCTTTAAAGACTGAAGACTGTTCTCCTGTAACGTGAGTACTCAGTAATGTGGCCTAAGATGTTTTAGAATGCACTTATTTGGACCGTTTTAAAATACTTTTAAAAACGTTCCAAAGGACTGTGTAGATCGGCTCTTACTCTTGGCATTCATAACTTCCAGCCATTTTTACTTGTCCATTACTTAATACAAGGATGGTCCACTGGTAGACCACATTTTCACTTGTATGGAAAAGAAAAAAAATGTGTCCAAGTTATGAGAACTGAACATAATAGTTTAAATATACATTTCTCATTGATTTGACATGTATATAATAATGTAAATTTGTGTATATATTGGGTTGTATCCAATGGTATCCTTCCGCCAGTGGAGCAGACACTTTTCACAGATCGAATTTCCCCTCTGCCTTGCTGTCCTCCATATGCCCTCTAAATGTTTTGAAGTGTTAGGGAACCCTCCAGAGCAGATTTGAGGAAGTGCATGGAGCTGCAGGGGGGAGGAGAGGAAGGGAAACTCCTACTGCATGATCAAACACTTGCTTACATATCATTGGATTTAGTCCACTGACGGTAATGCTATGCCCCATAACTATGAAGCCATAGTGTTAGATGGATCCAGTTTTATTATGGAGCCAGACCCTTTGAGAAGAGGCCAGTTCATATAGCAAAATATATTTCAAACCCTTGGACCATAGTCTGAATAATAGAAAAGGTCCCAAAATACAGAACTGGGCCATCCATGCACTGATGCATATGGAGTTATAAAAGAGCCACAAGACAGGAAAGAAATAAGCCCATTCATCCTGCTCTGGGGAAAACTATTATGGGGTGGGGAACTCATTTTGAAAGGGGAACACTTGGAGCATGAGGGTCTGCCATGGAACTATGCGTAGAGTTGTAAAACAGAGAAGCTGCTATTAGTAGGCTTTTCCACCAGGGCATGGTCTTCTTCCTCTCCATTTTAGAAAGCCAGTGTGGTGTAGTGGTTAGAGTGTTGGACTGGGAGTCAGGAGACATGGGTTCTAGTCTGCACTCAGCCATGGAAGCTTACTGGGTGACTTTGGGCCTGTCACAGACTCTCAGGCCAACCTACCTCACAGGGTGGTTGTTGTGAGAATACAATGGAGTAGCAGAGGATTGTGTATGCTGCCTTGGGTTCCTTAAGAAGGAAAAATGGCAGGATATAAATGCAATAAATAAAAAATGAAATGAAATAAATATTGCTGCTAATAATAATAATACTTGTTACAATTGATAAAGCAGTTTCTCCATCTCTCTCTCTCTCTCTCTCTCTCTCTCTCTCTCTCTCGTCACCCTCTCTCTTTCTCTTCCATGTACTTTCCCCTGAAATGGAGAAGTTAATGCAACTAAAAGGTCTCTGTCCAAAGCACCAACCAATCACATTCTGGTGGGAGTGGGATGTGGAGCAGCATATCTGTAAATGACCTAAGTGGGTGGTCAGGATCATGCAGCAGAAGGTGGTCTTTGCTGGTACAACTTCTGCAATTCTACTAAACATCATAAAGTGTTACTGCAGTGACTCTTGTTTTTCTTCCAAAGTAGTTGCAACCTAGATCAGTGGTAAAGAACCTCAGCCCCTGGGGCCAAATCCAGCCTCTATAGGGACCCAAAATAGCCTTCCAGGGTTCCCCAGATAGCTATTCCCCTTTCCCTGGCCCCATCCCCTTTCCCTCAACTACCTATCATTTGGTGTTTTTTGTATGTTGGCCCCTCCCCTTTTGCCTTTGGTCCCACTCCTTTGCGTTAGGCATCAACCATCGTTGGAATGTGGCCCCAAAAAGCTTCTCTGGAATGGAATTTGGCCCCTGGGCCGAAAGAAGATCTGCAGCTCTTGCCTTAACTGGATCAGGGTTTCTGCATGTCAGTGACAGTTGACAGATCAGAGCCATTGGCAACCATACTGTTTCCTGAAAGCATACTTAGGTGTTTATTTTTTCAGCGAGCTACTTATGTAAATGAAACGTTCACATTAAAAATCACCCTTAGTAGTGTTTACTTCAAAACTGTGAAGTTCATCCATTATTAGATATTGTTATAACAAGCAGAAACATGTCCCAAATGCTGGCAATAAGTCTCAATGACTTATGTAAAAAATTTTTTTTTTTTATCACGTCTAGTATTATAGACCAAAGTAATCACTAAAAAGCCACCGGCTACAAAAACTGCAAACAAAATGAACCTTTAAAAGTTAATGACTTAAGGGTGATTTTACAGATGTAAAAAGTATGTTAGGGGCTTACCCTATTTGTCATTAACACATATTTTGAAAGCCTGGCTAATATAATGTGACACAAAATTAGTCAAACACAATTCATGCAATATTGTTTAATTTTACTCCTCATTTAACTTGGTTTTAAGCAAAATCATTATGTCACATGATAGCGCTGACTTGAACAAGAAATATTTTATAATAGTCTCTGCATTTAGAAATGAGTTATTAGGAGCTGCATGCCGAACACATTCTTAACTAGGAAAACTATAAAGCTAATAGCTTAATCATATTTTGACAACATCTACATACTTTATGCATTATTTACAAGAAAGATATAAAAATGAAACAACTGAACATCTCACACCATACTTCACAGTCATAGTTAACTGGTTAAAGATATAACACATTTATCTTCTAGAAGCTTTACATTTGCATAGGAACATTTGCATACCATGTTGCAATGTGATCTTAATGTAAAATTTAACCTTTGTGCTTTCTCTCTGATGTGCAAGGTATACTCATTAAGTTAAAAATAATGGTAAAAATAAGTCTGCTGGTGATATACACTTCAAGAATCATTCCCAAGAGGACTGTGGAAAAGTAAAAGGCGGGTGGGCAAAATGCTTAAATGAATTAATTCCTCATTTTCTATATTTTATTTTACATTTTAATGACATAGAGCAATTCTGACAGGTATTTTTCAAGCATGCGAATTTCACATGGTTGTTACTGACTTTCACTTTAAGCATCCTCTTAATCCCATTTGAAGGAAGGTTATATTTCAACATATAGACATAAACCCCAAACGTGTGACATCTTTTCATTGCATGACCATTTCCTATGCTATGGAAATAATGTACATGCTTCAAATTAACAATTTATTGGGATGGGTATTTTTAAGCCTCTGGACAAAGGTAAGCTAAATCCCTAAAATGATGACACTCACTTACACAGATCCTTACATTTGAAGTGAAGCTAATAATACCTACCTAAACGTCACTGCCTAATTGTTTTCCACCCACCTTTCCACTTCCTTAGTTGTGGCTTTTGTGCTGTGGACCATAATATCATATTTCACTGTTAAGAAATAAAGAAAAGGACATTGATTCATTTTGGATTCACTCTGAATACCTCAGGAATAAATCACAGAGCGATATAACAGAAATAATGGTTTAGAAACATGCCTGCCCCAGTTAAGTTTGCATTAGTACCATGCATTTTTCTTTTTCCGTGTTCCCTCCCCAATAATCCAGTGCTTTAATGGATTGATCCTGATTTTGCAAGTTTGCTTTCTACTCCTAAACCCCTTTGTGTAAAGAAATTCTGCATGAATTGCTTACATACAGTAATTGGAACATGGTTTTTTCCCCTCAGTTCACCAGGACAGGCCTAGTGTTGAAGTTTCTCTGACCCACAAATGACCTCTGGTGTTGACCTCAAAGGACTACTTTCTCTTTTGGAAAGAGATAATTCAGTCTCCCTGGTATGCCTCCTGGGCACAGTCAAAATTATGTCTGGTGATTCCATGATGTGGACTACTGTCTACTAAGGACTGAAGTAATAGTGCTATATTCAATTAATTCAGGACCTCCGGATGGCCTTGAACTATAGTCCCAGGTGCTGAATGACTTTTTTCTCTCCCAAGTCCCACTGGAACATGCACCTTTAATAAACACCAATATGTGAAATAGATAAAGAGCATGTAAAAGATATGTAAATATAAACCTTTTAAGAAATGAGTTACATTGCAGGAGAGAGCGTTACTAGTGCAATTTAGATACAGGAAACTGCTGGAAGGCATACCATTTTCTAACTGCCCTTAGCGAATAAGTGATTTGGGGAAAGAAATAGCGAAAAAGACTAAAGTAAATAGTAGCAGGGTAAATGTAGTGAAAAGCAGAGCCAGTGTACGTGGAAAGAAATGCTGTATTGAACTTTTAGTTATTTGTTACATTATCTGGACTCCTACAGTGTTTGGCTGAGATTGCTCTTGTAAAGGTTCTTACCGAGGTAAATAAAACTGTAGAACCTTAGAAACATTCTATTATTATGGCGCCAAGCTAAGGTGTACAGAACAGGAAATATCTCTCTGAGGAATAAATTACATGTGATGAGGGCCAAAAGAATACAGCTCCTATTTCAGGAAGTCTTCCAGGCAAAAGCAGAGATTTGGCAGTTTTAGCGTTGCTTTCAAGACAATACACGTACACCAAAAACATTATTCTTCACAGAGGACCCCAGAGACCTTCCCAATCATCTGGATGCTCGGAGTTATTCCATACCCTCAAATTCAACACAGATCTTCTTTATTAATTTTAATTTGTCATCAATAACCTGACAGGCTCTCTTCGGCAAGAAATACTGTATTAACCGTTTCACTCATTGTGGCAGCTATTAAAAATGTGATAATGATTAGCAGTAATGAGGTCAAATAGAATAATGTGAGTATACGTTGCTACTAGTGAAATATAACACAAGAGGATTTATTATGTTCACTTTCTGAAATGTAATTTAAGAACAGGATATTACCACCTGCTATTTTGACTCATAGGGTTATCCAGATCATTTACCCATGTCCTGCTAATATGTTTATTTGCTTTTGGCAGATATTACCATCTACTGTATTTTAGGTAACAACAAAGAAAACAAAGTTAATTGTTGCTATGAACTTAATATAAATCTGATTATATCAAGAGATCATTAAATCATCCATTCAGACAATAGCAACATAAATGATTTGAACATCCATAGCATTGAACAAAATATAGTCATACATTCAGCTGTGGCTATTGATTTAAGGTACAATCTAGCTACACTGAAGTTAATAGAGGTTTTGCCTTTTATTTCAATAGGATATAGGCTGTATCTTTCCTGAGGCTACAACCTGAAGCATATTTACTTGGAGGTAAGACTCACTGAAATCAATATGATTTACTTGTGAGTAAACAATTGTAGGATTGGGCTAGGCGTACACTAAAGAAATCTTTATGTACTAAACATGGTCCAGTGGATGTTGCAGGTTGGTTAGATATGAATTCTGTAACAAACAGAACATTTTACATTATCTAAGAACATGAGACAAAATCTTAATAGATATGACTGTCTATACCTTGTCTCTATTACTACTACTACTATTTAGTAGTATTTGTCTCTATTACTACTACTACTTTTCCCCAATTGTGTTGTTGTGAAGTTAATGCTGATGCTAAATGGTTAAATCTCTATCCCTAATTACTGATCCTTGGAATTCTATTCATTCAATCCAATACATAGCTACCTGAGATCAAACTTGTTGCATTTAATGGTTCTTATTTCTGAGTAGACATACATTGGGTTATGCTGTTAGTTGTCCTTTCAAATAGCTCTGTAGCATGGCAAAGCTCCATTAGATAGAATCTACCCTTTTACTTTTTGAATTACTGACACTGATTGCTTCTTGAATTACTGATGTAGTGTAGTGGCTAAGAAACTGAGCAATGAATCAGTAAATCCTCTGTTTGAATCTTGAATCTTGCCACTGCCACGCACTCCCTAGGTGGCCTTAGGCAAGCTTGTTTCTTTCAGCCTCAATTCCGACATCTACAGTATGGGTGATACTAATAATGCTGACTTATCGTGTAAGGTTGACTTGTTGTGCAGCAGGGATGGGGAACCTTAGGCCCATGGGCTAAATCCAGCCCATCTGAGGTCTTGCCCACAATGTTAGGATGAAGGCCCTTGGCCCTACCCATGTGGGCAAGTTATAAGTTGAGGACTGATATCCATGTCTTTCACAATTGCAACTCCTATAGCTATGCTACTTCATCATCTTGAATCTAGTGACCCTGGATTCCTGCAAAAAGTCCTTCTTATGAAACTGTATGAGCAGGTAAATCTTCAAAACAACCTTCTAAACAGCAGTGTATTCATCAAATTTGGGAGGCGACAATTATTTGCAAACTTAGCAAGTGCAGCAAGCAAGGAATCCTATTTTTAAAACAGATATTACAGCACCATGGCTTCTGTCTATTCCTGTACAGAAACACTTCAAACGTCTGATCAGATTCCAATCAAGTTAAGAACCCTAGTAAGCTTCTCCTTAAGCTGTTTTTACTCTGGTTGTCCCACAAGCATATCCATGATATACTATAATTAGTGAGTTTCTTTATTTCTTTGTGATCTTGTTGTATTGGTTCTTGAGATCCTAAGTACCTAAATTAAATATTGTAAAAACAAAACTGCTGATTTTGAATTTGCAACCAAATACACACTACTCAGGAGGAATCTGCAGCCAATCACAGTTCACTGATATGTGTCCCTACATGATACACAGTTTTGCAAACACATCTTCATTGCATCTATCTGTTACATTTACACATGTATGCTTAAAACATCTTAGCTGTATAACTAAAAACAATAGAACGTCTGAAGAGCCCTCAGGTGGATCATAATAAAAGGTGAGGATCTCTCCACATGTCTTTGAATCCTTCCTGCATCAGAGTATACCGTGGATATGTAATATGACTACGCCTCTTTGTGAATCAGAAATATCCCACCTTTTTTCAAGACTACATAGCAGCCATTAGAACTCTCTTGAAAATATGTTGTGAGATCAGCCAGGAGCCAAACATGCCATTGTAGGAGGGAACATCATGAGGATTAGAAGAACCTTTGCACCATGCCTTCTCCAAATTGCACTGTGTACTCCAAGGCAAAACCGGAAGATCAATACACCTGCTCCTACAAAAAAGCTGAATAATTGATACCATGAGTTCAGAATCCATAAAGGTGAGGATGTTAAATGGTGCTTGTACCATATATTGGTGTACGTGTATGTGTTTTTAAAAATCCCAATTTTTGCCTGTTTCCTATAGCAAAACATTGGCTGGCGCTGCTTTGCTCGAGGAAATCACTAGGGGCTAGGCTGCTTAAACCTTCTTTTGTATTTCTGTAAACAAGTAACAGCCTTCCAAGCCTGCTGTTCATGTGATGTAACAACAACTCAAGACTTTACATACTGAGCTAAATTTGAATTGATGATAGGTACAATGTTTGTAATTCTACATCAAGCGGCACTTGTGTCTGGCATTTATTTGTGCTGTTGCTCTGGCAGGTTCTTCCACAGAGTCTTCTCATCTGATATGTCAAGTCTACAATCAAAGCAGAATAGTGAATTCACTTTTACAGTTAGGCAAGCTGAATGCTATTACCCATGTATTTGTCACCAACCCGCAGATCCCAGTCTGTAATCTGCCATCTGGATGGATGCTACAAAGTTAAGAGGCAGGGACATGCATTTCTCAGTAACTACCTGCTGTCAGCTATTATTTTAAGGATCCTGTGATTTTCTTTTATTTCGACTAGAAAAAAACAAGGCATCTACTGTAATAAAAAGGCATATCAACTAGTCACTTTCTGGCAGATTTGTCACTGGTGTGGATATAGTAACTTTTTTCCCTTTTGGTTTTGTTGTTCTTAGCAGGTGCATACACTGAAATATAATATTGTAAATCTACTGTGGGTGCTTCAAAACAATCTTTTTAAGAGTGCTGGATGCCAGGGAACAGAATATTATATATATATATATATATATATATATATATATTCATATATGTTTATATTTCTCTTACAGCATTGCCCACTATGCAGAAAATAATTACATATATTTTAAATTATTAGCTTTTGGCTGCAGGATTCTTATGGTGACAGTATTTGTTCTCATCGTAAATACTGCTGACTACATGCAATCCTTTACTAGAAAGCAAGTTCCATTGAGATCAATAGGACTTACTCCCAAGGAAGCATACATAGGATTGCAGCTATAGAGCTTGACATTTGATACAAAGAAGATAAGAAAATGAAATTATACGGACAAATACACACACACCAGCAGCTCCTAAATCTGGTGATGCTTCTTGGAGTTGTGGAGATGGTACTGGAAGGAAATGGCATAGGCACTTCAGCGCTGAACCCCTCTGGAACCACTGAGCAGCCAAGCAGGACAGGAACTGAATTATACCTATAGTTACAGACAGCTAGTAGCCATGTTTTGTTATTTTCATTTTCCCTTTAGACTAGATATAAGGCCTCCTATCTTAAAAGCCTTCTACTCCACCTCAGCACAAACAAACAAACAAACAAACAAGGATCCTGACCTGGATTGGAGGGCCCTATGCCTACTTTAGATAAAAAATGAGGGGGTGGGGAGAAAAGATGTAGCTGCTAGAGTAATGTTCATTTTGGCCCTGAGTCACGCAGCCAACAGGCCTTTGCATTTTGTTGCCATGTTGTGCGCTGCCCTCTTTATCTCTCATGGGCCACAGGATAGCTCGCATTTACACTTACAATTGGGATGCCAACTGACCAGAAATATTCATTTATTTAGCCATTGTGCCCATTTCTAGAAAAGCAAGATGCAAGGATAAATCCTATCCTTCTCTGACCCATGTTTTTTTCTCTCCTGTTGTAAGGCTTAGATGAATAGATAGCTTTTGCATTAGGCTAGGGGAGGGCAACCTCTGGGCCTTGGATGGTTATACACTCTCTACAGGCCCTTCCCAAACCTCCCCCCTTCCCCAAGTCCCACGCCCAGCCTGGAGTCTTTCGGAGAAGGTGGGAGAGAGGAATCCCTATGTTATCTCTGAAATCTGGATGAGTAGCATGATTGGGAAGGTAAGTGGCCCATAGCCAGGGGTGGGCTGGGGGGCTACCCCTTAAAATTTCTCTGCCCCTAAATGTTTTAAGAAACAATCAGTTTACAATGTTGTCTTTAAACAGTCTACAAACCAGATGAACTGCCCCCTGCAATTTTTTGGGGAGCTCGCCCCAAACAAAGCTCTTAGAGTAATAGAATAGTAGATCTGGGTGGGGCCTGTGAGGCCATCAAGTCCAACCCCCTGCTCAATGCAGGAATCCACCTCCAATTAAATATAATGAGGGGATTCCCCTGGGCTTAGTTAGGGCTTGCAAGACCAGTTCCCACAGGGTCCATCCAAGTCTTTTCCTATGGCACTTCTGCCCTAATTGGAACACAAGCAGCGTCAGACGGAATTGCTAACTCAACTGGGCATTGGAGGAGCCAATTCTTGCAAGCACTGGCTGAGTCCCTCTTTGCACAGAACAAAGAAAAGAAATAAGAAATGGGCAAGGCGGTTTAGATGATTTCACAGGAAGGGGAAGGGGAGGCTGGCTGGCTGGCTGGCTGGCTGGCGGGGGCAGCGGGTAGGAGAGGCAGCAGGGTAGTGGGTGAGAGAGGGGAGCAGAGGAGGCAGCAGCAGCATGACAGGAGACTCAGGTGGTATGAAAGAAGAGGGCAATCAGCAGCATTATACCAAGGGCCCACTGGAAGCGGATGCTTGCCCTGCTGGGAATAACTGCATGTATTAAATTTGGCTTGTACAAACGGGTAAGAATTTCATTTCAGTTCATTTTGTATAAGAATGTACCAAAATTCGCCAATTCCTTCTAATTTGGGATGGAAAGAAATTGAAAGCTGAAAAAGCCAAATATGGGGAAACGTCAAACTGACAGATCCATTCCTACCAAAGATGCTCCTGGTCATAATGCCTAAGCCTTCTGCTCACCTAAATTATCTGTTCCTGGCCCTTCATTCCTCTCCTAGGCTCTTGCAATATTGAACTCTATAATGCTTTGATTAGATAATTGGAAAGTCAAAGTTATTCCATGTCCCACAACTATCTCCATGTCAATGAAATCCTGTGTGAATACCTATCTGAATGATTGGATTTTTGAAAGTGTTTGGATAAATGGAATTATACTATAACACTTAGATACACTGCTAACCTAACCTCTTTTTTTTTTTTTACCCAAGCTTCCCACCACTTACATTTTCTCACCCTTTTTATTTGTTTGTTTGGCATCCCCAGTTGTCAGAAACTAAAAATGACAAATTAAAGATTAGGCGAATACCTCGGAACTTTTAAATGCAGGTCTACTGTGAAGACTGACTGTGAAAATAACACAGTAGGGGGTCCATGTTTATTGTCTTTCTGTGACAGGTGGAAAGAATGATTTTTTTATTATTATTTCTGTCAGGTCCACAAAAAGGAACCTGAGTCGAGAATATCAAGTTGTATTCCTTATAGCTTTCACCCCGAGGAAAAGAAGAAACAAAACAAAATCTCTCAATCAAATTCTTTCCTCATCTTTTTCCAGGCAAATGAAGCAATAATAATCCTTACAAATATATAGCACTTTTGAGGATCCAAAGTGCTTCTGCTCCGTATTATATTGTTGTACTCCTTTCAAACAATCCTAAAATGTAGATCAGTAGTTTTAGCCCTATCTTGCGGATAGAAGGCTGAGGCTATGAGAAATGGACTGCTTAAAGTTGAGTGTGCAGGGCAGACGTAAAATTCAATTTGGACATGCTGATTCGCAGCTCATTCTCTTACAGCAGAGGTGAGTAGACTTTTGTTTTGGTTTTACTACAACATTGAAGTTTACCAATCAGAGCTGGACACAAAATGGTAGCTCAGGGGGCAAAGTCAATTATCTATCGCATACATATAAATCTACATGTGAGATACAAAAAAGGGGTGTCATCCAATACATCACTCTAAAACTGGCCAGCAGAGTTGAACAAGGATCTCTTCAAAAGCAATCAATTAGTACTCCTATTTTAGGGTGACCATATGAAAAGGAGGACAGGGCTCCTGTATTATTTTTAACAGTTGCATAGAAAAGGGAATTTCAGCAGGTGTCATTTGTACAGTTAAAGCTTCAGGAGCCCTGCCCTCTTTTGTATCTGGTCACTCTAGTATAGTTCCTGCAGCTTTAACTGTTGTGATGAAGAGGGAATTTCACCAGGTGCTACATGCATACAAATGGCACCCATTGCAATGCCCTTTTCAATACAACTGTTAAAGATACAGGAGCCCTGTCCTCCTTTCCATACGGTCACTCTATTACAAGTGGGGAATACTCAGGCTGAAAAATAAAGTATTAACATAAGGCCAGCCATGCCAGCAATTTTCCCCTTGAAATTTCACTTGCTCTTGTTTAAATCATTGGGACTCAAAAGCCCTTGGCGATCTACTGTAAATCACCCAGTCAGTAGATCCCAATCGAAATTCTGCCTGCCTGTCTTACAGCACAAGCCTATACATGACTTCTCACAAGTAATCCCCATTGAGCTCAATAGGAAGTACTCCCAGTATGTTTGTGTAGGAGAGTAACCCCAGTTGCTATGCTACACCTCAGGTAATATATAATGTGCCTGTATTTTCCCTCTACAGAAAAAGAAAAGAAAAGCAACTAGGATTGTGCGAGTTTGAGTTGAAAAGCCTCCCTTTCCCACACATTTCTACAAATTACAGCCTTCCGAGGTTGCTGCTGTTGTTTTTAAAAGGGGGGGGGGGGTTAAAATAACATGACAGTGTATCATCTCTAGTTTGGACTTCATATCCCATTAATTTTAACAGGACTCAAGCATGACGGACTTGCTCTGGATAAGGTCCACTGTATAAAACACCCCTAAAACATTCTATTATAAACCTCAAGAGGCCAACAACATCTTCTAATCTCATCTAATCCTTGAACAAACCTCTGAGTGGATTTTAATTCTGCCAAAATAAACACATATAAGCAGATTATTCCAGACATTCTATTATAAATCTTAGTTGTTACTTTATGGGAGCAACGCTGTGCCGAAACCACATCTGCCCTTTTGCAACCTCTTCATTTCCCAGAAAAAGAGACAGTCGTTTTTCTGCCTCTTTCAATGGTGATCTTCAGCAGCAGCAATAACAACTCACTTGTCTTTCAAGCACTCAGAAAGCACCATCACTGGAAAGCCCCAAGGGAGGATGTCCTGGTTAAGTCCTCTAGTGGTCTTTTCAGAAAGCTCAAGTTGCTGGATAAGCTGCATGGACAGAACAGGATAAAAATGGTAAAATAAACCGTGCACACTCCGCTACCACCCTCAGCTACTTCTTTATAGCAACTTAAGCACCAAAGCCCTGCACACTAAGAAATTTCTCCAAAATTCTCACCCCACTACCCAGAATTTTTCAGTGCAATTTCTTTTCACCCCTCCCTGCAACCAAAGGTCAAAAATAAATTTTAAAAAATTTGGCACAGTGTGGTATGGGAGTGCAACTTTAATTCCCATAAAGTAGATAAAGCAAAGCAAAGAAACAATGAATGTTTCCCTTTCCTATCTCTGTTGCATACTCCACAATCACTCTTTCCATATTATTTCAAAAAAGTTTAAATTAAATTTTGCAACCACAGTGATTGTGGGTGACACAAGGCTCCATCACGCCAGCATTTTATCACACTCACGTTCCACCTGGTTTTCTGTTTTGAAACACAACACTTACCTGACATCGTGCCTGTCCTGCAATCACCTTGTCTCTTCCCCTCCATTTTCCATCTTTTTCTAGGGCAGAGTGCGATTTATTTTCTCTACACAAAATAAAAATGCCCTTCCATCCTGTGTATTGCTGTCCTCACGCTAGGTTGCTGATGAAAGAGGAGGGTGGGGTGGTTCTCCTCCAGCTTGATGAGTCTGTCAGTCAAAAGAATGGACTTGTGCAGAGCCCATCAAACAGACTTTTTCTGCTCCAACCCCACCCTCATTGCCCGCAGAAACAGCGCCCAGCCAGTTAAATGCTAAATCGGTAAAATCCTAGACAACAAAACCAGAGCAGGTGGGAGAAGGTAACCATGTCCATCACCCAACAAGAACCAATGAACTGGAGGGGAAAAGAGAAGGGGCAGGTGGGGCAGACACAATGGCAAGAGAGCAAACAACAGCAGCAATCATGAAAGGGACCAGTGCATGCTGCGCTAATGAAACGGAGGTCAAAATTGCCGGTGCATACTAGGAAAAAAAGAGTAGGTGTGATGGAGCCCACAGTGATAGAACTTGGTAAATACGCTCGGTTATCTGTATCAACCTGACTCTTCTGTAGCTGAATTGTGACTCCTATAATCTCAGTTTGCTTTAGACCACCTAAAGTTAGATGTGAATTTCCCATCAAACATGCAAAAAAAGAAAGAAAAAGAGCCCAGTAGGTTTGTAAGAACCCATTTTTCTGGCTTCACTAGATAAACAGTGCAATCCTACTCAGAATTCCATCACCTGGAGGGGGTTAGGATGAGGTGAAACCCATTTACGCCACTGCATGTCCAGATTCCCCTCCAGAACATGTCCAAGTGGGGATTAGAACTGGATCTCCCACTACACCACTGAGGCCAGATCTACACCAAGCAGGATATAGCACTATGAAAGCGGTTTGAAAGCGGTATAAGAAATGTGTCATCGGCCCCAACAGTTGTCAGCGCACTTCAATACCGTTATAAGGCAGTAGTGTAGATCCTGCATGGCTCTCTTGTTCTCTCTCCCTGTGTCTACCTTTGTTCTACAGGTCACTATCTCACAGGAACAGGATCCGGTCTGTTCTTCTTCGACCACCAGCTTATTCCCAAGTAAGTGTGCATAGTTTTCTGCTGTTAGTAACTTTATTCAAGTATAATATCATGAGCCTAAGTGTGTTTATTCAGAAATCAAGTTCATCAAGTTGAATGGACAGCCTTAAGTTTCCTTTCTGTGGCTACTGTTGTGCTGCATTTGAAAAAAAAAAAGTCTAAAGGCTTCAGGCAGAGCTGGTATCAGCCTAGCTAGGAGTCCCATTTAGCCCAAGTTTCTCCCAACCTTGCTACTAAGTGAATTTACATAAACTTGGTTAAAGTAAAATAAACAGCTCACACAGAGGTCTGTTCACCCTGATTAAAGAAATTATATGCATTTTAATTTATTAATCAATCCAGTCATTTGTGACATTTGCATAAATTGGCATATGATGAAAGCAATAGTTCTGCAGCAAATGGCATCCTTTCTTTACTTTCAGATCATGCATATATGTGTAGCTTACAAGACACAACCTATTACACGTAAGCTTATAAGACACAACCTATTCTGTGTGAGAGGAAAGGGAATAACAACGTTTAAATGGTATAATCCACCTGCAATTTTTAGAAGTGCCCACATTAAAAAATTATAGTTTTTTTCTTATAACATTCTGATGCCCAATTAATTGAGACACCTTTTTAGGTGATCAAAGGTTTTAAATCAATCAGTCTGATTGATTGATTAAATGTTATATAACTTTGTTCATAAGTAAATAAATAAATAAATAATAAAAAATCAGCAGGGAGATGAGAGAAGGTAGGGGGGAGAGAATTCCTTAAACTTGAGGCCTGGCACACTCACGAAAGAACATTAGAAGTGCATGGTTGCAAGAGCAGGCTGTTTGGGGTTGGGTAAGCACTGGGTCAATCACCTTAATTACACTAGAAAATCAAGGCAAGATATTGTCTAATTAACATTTTAAAAATCAGCCTATTGCCATTACTTTTATAATTTCTTTGTGCGGTTAAAATGCACCAAAAAAAGGGGGGCTATTGTCTGCCGAACTCATTTTGGAGTCTCTAGTCTCTTTGCAGATGACACTCGGGCTCAGTCTCGTTGGGGAATTCACATCAAACTCTGGTTCATAATTTATGTAATGACATATACTTGGACACTGATTAGCTATCTTATCAGCCCTGTAATAAAGGAAGCATAACCCCTAGTTTATCATTCATTTATCTGAAGTCATTTTGAATAATATCACAAGATTGTAATGTAATCATTATGCTGTACAGCATGTGTGGGCCAGTACTCTACACTGTCAGTGTCAGAGGACTGTCATAGTTCATACTACTTAATTTGCTCACTTCTTGCACGTTTATGAAATTGAAGTCAACAGTCTAGTGTAGTAGTAATATTCTGGATGAGCCATTTATACAAATTGTTAATAAGATGTTCAACACAAGTAAAAAAAGAGGACAGAGCAAATGAAAGAATCAGCTTTGTGGATGAACACAGAAGAAGGTTATGACCCCGTATCAATGAACAGAATGAATGTTCTTTGATTTATTATTTTTATTATTACTACCATCAAAATTGCCCAGAGACCTTCTTGGCACTTTGCATAGTTCTTGCTCAGTATTTGATCCAATTATAAAAATACGATCTTTAATATATTTTATTTGGTTTTTCTACTATAGCTTGTTCTAACAAAAGTAATGGCAAGACCACTATTTGAACTGCTGACATAAAGCAAATTGATTTACTCTGGGATTTATGAGGTAAATCTGGGACAGCTTTGTCAATGTTTTTTCC
Organism: Anniella stebbinsi; assembly: GCA_029215795.1. Lineage (NCBI taxonomy): Eukaryota > Metazoa > Chordata > Lepidosauria > Squamata > Anniellidae > Anniella > Anniella stebbinsi. Next base: position 285,782,752 of record JARDYH010000002.1, on the reverse strand, counting down.
CCATCCTAACACTTCCAAAAATGTATATAAATAGTACCAATCAAAATTAATGGCAACATTTATATGTGTGTGTTTTGGAAACTGCATAGACTTGGCACACATAGGCATTGTTGGATGGGAATGGACACTAAATGCTGTCAAGGATTCCAGGTTTCGAACCAGGGGGATCAGGGATTGAAGCTGGAACCAAGGCTAGTGAGTTACTATGGGGTCTGTGTGCTTAAACATTAAGCACAGACAGAAATAGGGCTGTGCTTCATCAGCCCCTGCAATTGGCAGGCAGAATTCAACCTTTGGATTGCCGAGGCCTAATATAAATACTAGGTGACCAACCTTTGCTGGGTCTACAGAGTACTACATTCTATTTTCAGCACTTCCAAGTCAAGAACTGACCTCAGGGGGCTCTCAGCTTAGCAGCTTGGGTCAAGGAGAACTGAAGGATAATTCTACCTGTCCATTGAAGACAAAGCGGGAGGTCCTCTTGCATGTGCTCCATTCCCATCCAAGGTCCAGTGTGAGACCACCTCCTCATGTAGGACTCTGCCCATACTCTGAGGTCATTAACAGAAGCCCTTCTCACTTGCCCACTGCCAAGATGGGTTAAGCTGGTATGTCCAAGGGAAAGAACCTTCTCAGTGGTGGCCCAACACATCTGGAATCAGCTTCCATTGAAGGATTGTGCAGGTCTTTAGGAAAGCTCTGGAAAGTTGCTGGCTTCCTGAGGTGTCCTGGGTTGCCAGTTTTAGTAGTAATTTCTGTTTTTGTTTTTTTACTGCAAATCTGTTTTTATTGATTTTTATTGAATATGTACTTGATTATTATTCTATCTGCTTTGTATGGTTTTTATCTTGTACACCATCTTGAGAGGGGTCCACCCTTAAAATAAGTCATAAAATAATCACAAATCCATCAGTCAATAGAAAAAATCAGTATATGAATCTAGGAATCTGCCTTCTACCAGGTCAGAATATTTGTCCATTGATCCAGTATTGTCTGCTTTGACAACAGCAGGTCTCCAAGGAACTCAGACTGAGGTTTTTCTCATCACCTGCTACCTGTTTATTTTTTAATTTGGAGAGGCCAGGGTCCAGTTTAGGCTAGTGCCCCCAATTTCAGTGGGGCTATAAATCCATTCTGGGTTTCAGTCAGAACCTGCCAGAATTCTAAAGGAGCTATCCAAGGTGCTGAACATATTTTGGAGGAAAGGCTCAGCACCTTGGATATCCCCTTCAGAATTCTGGCTGTTTCTGACTGAAACCCAGAATGAGTTCGCAGCCCCACCAAAGTCCGAGCCACCAGCCTCCACTGCCAGGACTGAACCAAGAATTGAATCTGAGACTTTCTACGTGTAAAGCAAGAGCTCTGTCACCAAACTGTGATCTCCCCCAACACAAGAGAAGTCTTTATTGGCTCAGCCATTCTCTGAAACTCCCATCCTGTACCATTCTCCCCCCCCCCAACCACACACACACCTTCTTCGATATCGTGTTTATTTCAGTGGACCTTTAGACCAACTTATTATTTTTAAATTCAGCCTCATCATGGTTGAATTTTTCATTTGTTTTGCTGTTCTTATCTGCTGCTCTCTTTTTAAAATGTTTTAGATTGTATTTTTTCCCCTCATAGCCACATTTGGGGTGGAGGGGTTAGGACCAGAAAAGTGGGGTATAGATATTCTTTTAAATAAACTGCCCACGACCCTGACCTGCTTATGATAAAGGCCCACTAAAATGCTTGCGGATTTGAGTGAGTTTTAATGAGGGCATTTTGCCAAAACCTAAGTATAGTCTTTATATCCATCAAATAAAAAATGCAAGCGCTTTTAAGAATGACTCCAGGATAAAAAGCCTTCAGATATGCTTTTCTTTTCTGCATTTGTACAGCTAAATTTACAAGTCAATCCAACACTGGTGGAAAGCTATTTGTCACCATTTACATTATTATGTGATCACCTAGTATTTCATTTTGTTAGTAAAGGATTAATCGTTTTTCTTAATATTGGAGTACATAAGAATATAAGAAAAGACAAGCTGGATCAGACCAAGGGTTCATCTAGTTCAGAATTCTGTTCATACAATGGCCAACCAACTGCCCACAGGAAACTCAATGCAGGACATGTGTGCAACAGCACCCCACCCATGTTCTCCAGCAATTGGTGTACATAGGCATATTGCCTCTGATACTGAAGGTAGCATATAGGCATCAGGACTAGTAACCATTGGTAGCTTTACCCTCCATGGATTTGTCTAATCTCCTCACACAGCAGATTTTTGGTGACAAACAATGCAATGGCACCATGTCATCCATTTTGTTTCACTGGCATGGAGTTGGGGAATTAATATGGAGCATTATCTTAATTATTGAGTTCCATTCTCACCCATATGCTCCACTGGGGCTGTATGATAAATTCCAAACTAAAGTGAACTCCAAAGATTATTTGTAATTTGGAACCAGATCTAAATGACTCCCTGTAGAGGGGGGGAAAAAGCATGCGTGAATTAAGCAACAATACTCAATCTATTTACTCTTGAGTAGCCCCATCAGCTGTGTTTAGAATCCTTCAGAATCACCAGTACAATTATTAAGGCCTTCGTAGATATTTTCTCCCTATGAGCTCTATGGTTCTAAGTACAAATTTATGTGAAGCCTTACCCAACTGTTACTGCTGCTCTGTCACAAGTAAATAATTACCTTTATGAAGAATTACGAGATGATACGTTTAGTAAAAAAACAAAACAAAAAACCAATTAGATTAGTCACTTTTTTTTAATGTAAGACAGTAAAAACAAATGAGGACATCATCAATCTTGTATCCTACTATAACTCATGAGTAATTTAATCCTATTTAAGATTTCATTCCTATCTAAATAACAGAAGCAAATTCATTAATGCCATGTTTCCATGGACTTTTTTTTTTCCAATCAAGAAATTCAGTGTCAAATTTGAGATTTGTCTCCCGGCTTTATTATTGTACAAAACAATTTATAGTGTGCGGTTTATGAGATAATTATTGTTGTTGTTACGAGTGAATCCAGCCCCTGCAGGAGTTGTGGTACAATGAGCATGCTAGGATTTTATCACTGCTATAGTTTGACATTTGGAACATTTGTTAGTTAATGTCAGATTGTGATGAAGATAAAATAATAATAAATGACAGTGACCACGTCAAGCCTTCGGAGTGGATGATTAAAAAAAATAAAGGGGGTCGAAATGCACTTAACAGCTGGAATAATATCTAGGCTGGGTAACTGCATGCAAAAACTGGAAATAAAACTGAAAAACTGCTATTCATTTGAGCAACACATGGTACATAAAACAACTCAGAGCACAGCTGGATGGACACATATATAAATATGAGTGAAATAAACAAGGAACTTTTTTTTGGTGTGACTGAATGGAAAAAAAGCTCAATTCTGTATGAAATTATCAAGAGTCATTTGATTCTTATTATCAATTGGGGAAAAATACTAATATATGAATTAAAAATAATCCAAAAGAAAAAGTACCAGCCAAAGATTGCAAATATCTGTTTCTAATTTCTGTTTCACGATTTCTAATATTACCTCTCACACACAACCCTGAAGATTCTATAAAATGAAATACAGTGGATGAGTAATGTCATTTCCGTGTTTGTAGTCATAAATCAAGGTGCTCATTATTACCTACTAGCTAAAGGCCTCTTACATTTGATGGGAGTGGAAGAGGGAGGTCATCAATGAGAGTTCTTAACTCACCCTGCCTCCATTTATCACCACAACTTCTCCACCCTCCTCACCACCCTCTTGTCTGTCATCAAGGTGATTGACATGGACAGAGCTAGACATGATTTAGAAAATGGCTATATGCTTTCTCCAGTATCAAAGACAGTGTGCCTATGTACAGTTGCTGGGGAATATAGGCAGGAGGGTGCTGTTGCTCTCATGTCCTGCTTGTGGGTTTCCTGTGGGCAGTTGGTTGGCCAGGGTATGAACAGAATACTGGACGAAATGGACCCTTAGCACTGCTCTTCTTAAAGTGTGCCCTGCCTGGCTGCCTCTTGTTCTTAAAGTGTGCCCTGCTTCTTGTTCTTCCCTAGCTAGGAGAGCTATCAGGTCCTAAGGAGCAAACAAGGAGTGCTACATTTGGACGGACAATTCCAAGGGATCAGGTGAGGCACGTATTCAAAAGAGGGGAGCCCCCACACCTCCCTATACCTGAGTTGATTGATCTAATTTTGAGTTTAACCCAGCAACCCTTCAAATTGGACCAAACCCTACTTTATCCAATTACACACCCTCCATGCCAGTGCTCCCCATCTCCAAAAAATGAGATCCTTTGTTTGGAAGGAAGGGTGAGTTCCCAAGTGGCAGCCAGTGCTCCAGGACATGGTGAGCAGGGAAGTGGAAACAGTAGAGAGGCTCAGAATTGGGTGAATTGGGCGACTTGAGCATTCAAGTTGATCACTTGAAAAAGTCACCAAGAAGTTGTGTCAATGCACTGGGGAGACTGAACAGGAGGAAGAGGTGTCCACGTTGCCTGACTATATTATTGTCAGTGATATGCATAAGGAATACATGATATAATTTCTTCCTTCTGTGGGAAGGGGGGAATTAACATATCCCCGGGTATGTTAACTGAAAGGGGATTTATTTGAGGGGATCTGGGTGGGAAATGAATTTGGGGAGGTAACTCAACGGAAGAGACATTGATTATGGGTGGGAAATTACGAGGTTTGCCTTCTGTATAATGGTGCTGTGCAGCACCATAAGAGGAATAGTTTCATATTTGAGGTTTAACAACCCAAAACCACCTCTCTTTTGTCCTTAATTTATTGGGCAAGTTGCTTGGCTCTCTGGTGCACTGGTTTGGCTCCCGTGAGATGGATGCTGTGTTGTCCCAGCAGATATGGGATCAAAGGTGTGGCTTCATATTGAGGGCTAAGACACCAGCCCTATCTTGTCTTCGATTTGCGAGTTTGGCTAAGGAATTCGAGTCCCTTTAGTCCAGCTCTTTGTTTACAAGAACGGCCAGCCAAATGCTCCGGGAAACTTTGAAGTAAGGCACAAGGGCAACGCTCCTGTGTTATCTGTCCCCACAAACTAGAATTCAGAGACAGAGAAAGGATTGGCGTGAATATGGACGCATGTCTCTGTGTGTTGGTGTGTTAAGGATAAGGGAGAATTTCGTTTGGTCTACATTTTTCAGTGAGCCAGCCAAATTCACACTTACTGAGCGAATACGTGTATTGAAACACAATTATCCCTCAGATTGAGCACTTCTCCAAATTTTGTGATGGCGTTCTTAGCTCAAAAGTTGCTGCTTAAAAATAAAATAAAAATCACAGGGTGATGCAGAAATGGACTAGATTCATCTGTCCCACGTGTGTGTGGATGTGGCAAATGTTTCCACAGTTAGTTGCTGAAAACATGGGATCTATTATCTCTTAGAGGGCTGCCAATTCACTAGGTGTATGGCCCAGTACACAGTAATCTTTCTCCATATTGACATGTACACAGTTGCAAGGAGGATTGCTATTCTATTTGAAACAGGGCCTGTTTTGAGCTTAAAGGAGTGTTATTACAGAGCACTCCTTTTAATACCATTGCTTCCATATAGCAGGGGTGAGGAATCTGCAATCCACTGCCCCCCTCCCCCACTCAGTCCTGCCCCGAACAGCAGTTAGGGTGCGTGTGTTTTAAGCTTACCATTGTTTCCAGGTGTTTACATCTATGTATCGTATGCTATTTACCTTGATCCTCCCTACCACCCCTTCATTCCTTCTTCTCTCTATAACCTATATGATTCACACAGGAAAATAAGGTCACTGGGTTTGGGATCTAAATCTATTTATCTATTATGGGACTGTATAGAACTTGGTGACTTGCTACCAAGCATCGCATTCTATCATCCCCTGATTAGAGGCGGAGAAACCTGATGGACCTCACCCATTGAAGCCTGGGCGAGATCTACACCTTGTGTCAAACCATTACAATCCCATCATGGTGATGCTATATCCTTCTTGCATATTTATACCTCATAGGACATTTACCACACCAGGCATTTTGCTGGGATAGCCCCTGGGTGCTCCCTGTGAGTCCAAATGATGCACAGGGAGTCCCAGGGGTGGGGGGAGGTGGGGGGCACAGGATTTTTCTGGGAAAACGCAAACCAGAACAATCCCGATTCTTCCGTGGTCCCAGGAAGTTCCCGGGACCACGGAAGATGTGCCCACCCACCCCAGGTGCTGCCGTGCTTACACACGAGCAAGCACAGTAGCAAACTGGACACAGAACTGCACCGGGCAGGTTCAAGCCCAGCAAGTGAGGGGGTGGTACCAGTTTCGCCACCTCCGGAAGGGCAGGGGGGGCACGCGCGCACAAGTTTTTAAAAAATTACCTTACCTTTTGGGGTGGAGCACAAGAGCACTCTTCCCCATGTAAAAAAAAAATGGCGAGTGTGACTTGCTTTGGTCCGGAAGCAGCCCGGGCCATCGCACAATTGGTGTGCATTAGGGCGATGAATCCGGAAGCAGGCACTTCCGGGTTCGCGGCCCCTCTGGCCCTCTAAACCCCTCTGGTGTAGAAAGGGCCACAACAATGACATTTGTTGTGATATTTTGGATAATGAGGAATAAAAAGCAGGAAATAACACAATGAAAGCAGCCTATAGAATATGTAATGTGCCCGAATAGTTAGCAGTGCACTTCAATACTGATAAAAAGCACTGGTGTTGATCTAGCCCTAGATTTCGGGCTCCTAGCACAATCCCTTTCACCCATGCCGCTTCATTGTTGAGCCCAGTTCCCATAGCTCCACCACCGAAGGGGTGGTAGAGGAAATAGGGTTAGACTTTTTTAGTAGTGGCTGCAAAAGATATTCTTTCTCTATCTGAAACTTTGCAGGAAAGATTATGCCTCTTCAGAGACAGGCAGCCCATTCCTATGCAAGTTAATTTGAAAATAAGGACTGCTCAGTTTGTACTACTATGCATAAGATTGCAGTTTTGATCAGGATTGCATTGCTGCTCTTTAATATAAAAGTTTCCTTGTCTGATCTATGCATTTTTTTTACAGAAATTTACAATAGTCTCCTCTTCCACTCTCCTCACAACCCCCAGCTTTTCCATTTTTAAAAAAGCTCTTTGTCAATTGATTTGCAAACACTGTCTCTTTTATATGGAATTCTTAGAAGGGTTTTTCTTTTCCTTTTATATATGTCAGATGTTTTCCATTACACTTGTAACCTACTACAATGTTTATTTATGATTGCACTGTGTGATTGCAGTAAACAATTTCGACTGTCTGCTTCTCCTGATTAAAAACTGTATCATTAAATAAATAAAAATGATAATAATGAACCGGGCCATTCCCCCCACATAATGTATGGCTTTCATATTTCTGACACTTTGGAAGATATATGAAATGCAGATCTGCAGGAGAAGACCAGTAAATCAATGCAAGTGTAAAAGGATTCCAATCGGCTTTCAAGCAAAGGGTCATCTTTACCACTCTGTAATCTGTGGGTTCTTTAGAATTTCACTTGGGCACTAGCTATTCTGGTCCAGATAAGACACAGTCTGAGCCTAAGGAACCTTACAAAACAAAGGTAAGCTCATAGAGATGAACAATTTCAGGCTATGCTGAAGAAACACAGTGAATATACAAGCTGACTCTCCAGTAGCCACATCTGAAAGCTCTAGACATCCAAGTTTGGGCTTATTTGAAATGCTTGGTTCCTGGTTCCTGTAGAGCTACAAATACAGTGCGAGGATGTGAGGTGAGAGACAGCAGGGTTGAATAAGTGACAATTCCAACAGAATAGTATATGCTGAGATTTGTACTGTTTAAATACACGTTTGGTTGTTTTTAAAATAACTATTAAGGCAGTTGTTGTTTTGGTACCAGTGTTGTATGACTGAAAAGAGTTCCTAATTTTTTAATGAACATAAAGTGATGCATTAATGTTTCCCCTCGCCCCTCAGATGCTATAAGAGACATTTCTAGAGACTGCAATATAGTGGATCTGTGTTAATCTCATTCATACATTAAAGAGAGGGTTATTAGCACCTTATTCTTCTTCAGGGAACTTTGCAATGTTATTCAGTGGTACCAGGGCAACAAACGAGCTGCAAGGGAAGTTTCCCAACTTTGTCCAGTGGGATTCTTTAACCTCAAGTGAATAAAAAACTGTCTAAGGGAGATGACAGATATGAGAGAGAGAGAGAGAGAGAGAGAAAGAGAGAGAGAGAGAGATCACTGCAAATGTAAGCAAACTGGACAAGAGGAGCAAACAGCTAGCAACTCACTTCTTCCCTTGATGCCACATCTAGTTCCACTTGCTCTGATTGGTTTAACTTCACAAATGATCTAGAATTTAAAAACAGACAAACAAATAAAACCTTCCCATTTTGAACTCCCATCTTCATCATGCTTTTTTAAAAAAAATATTTGCCAGAAGGAGCAGGAGGAATAAGCCTATATGCACCAGTTGCTGGGGAACATGGGTGGTAGGATGCTGTTGCACTGTGTCCTGCTTGTGGGTCTCTGGTCGACAGCTGGCTGGCCACTACATGAACAGAGTGCTGGACTAGATGGACACTTGGTTTGATCCAGCAGTAAAGCTCTTATGTACTTATGAGGAAGTGGTTGAGGAGGTACCAGCAAGACTCATAGCATGACCCAGCATTCAATTTTTTTTGTCAGTTCTACTTAGGGTGACCATCTGAAAAGGAGGACAGGGCTCCTGTATCTTTAACAGTTGTAATAAAAAGGGAATTTCAGCAGATGTCATTTGTATGCATACAGCACCTGATGAAATTCCTTTTCATCACAACAGTTAAAGCAGCAGGGTCCCTGCCCTCTTGATCAGATACAAAAGAAGGCAGGCCCATGCCGCTGTAACTGTTGTAAGGAAGAGGGAATTTCACCAGGTTCTTCATATATACAAATGACACCTGTTGAAATTCCCTTTTCTATACAACTGTTAAAGATACAGGAGTCCTGTCCTCCTTTTTAGATGGTCAGCCTAGTTCTACTGGGCCTGATGGCACATTCCCACTTTGAAGCCCCTTTTAACACTGCACCTTTTTCTTGGGCCTCATGTTGGGTCAGTCCTGGTTGATGAGGAATGGCCAGCCTTTTTTGGGTCAGTCCTGGTTGATCAGGAATGGCAGAAAGATGGCAGCACTCACAAAATAAATCGGGGCAGGGTCTGAAACATGAACTAGATCAACAGTGCAGAACCTCAGGTCCGGGAGCCAAATCTGGCCCACCAAATCTGCCCCTCTGATGTTCCCCAAATGGCCATGCCCTCTTCTCCAGGCCCCAGCCCCCATTTCTCATGACCACAAATCATTTGGTGGTTTCTCAGCTTTTGTTGATTACTGTTTTTCCCCATTCTAAAAGGCTCAAATACCTCTTCTAAGGCTTAGTTACTAGCATTAAGAGCTTTAAGCTTTTAGCTTTAAGCTAAAATATCTTGGTATTTTTGGCCTTACCCTTTTTGCCTTTGCCCTGCCTTTTTGTGCTTTCAGCCCTTCCGATCTCAGGAGTCTGGCCCGAGCGCTTCTCTGAACCACCACTGGTGTGTGTGGGGAGACATCTATAGGACAGGGTTATAGGCAGAAATCATGTGGGCATCCCACTTCTCCTCTGCAAATTTTGCCCCACTCCCCACTTCATACCTGTTGGCAACAACCAGGTTTCCCAGATCTGTGTCTTCTATCAAATATCTAGTTCAACCCTCAGTCTTCCATAGAAACTACCACTGAACCTCTATGCAGATGCCTTACTCATGGTTTGAAATGAATCCCACACACTCTTTCCCCTGCCTTGCCAATAATTCAGTTTCAGGATAATGCCAAAATGCATTTCTCTGATTGTACTTGTATGTTGTAATGTAGCTGCTTATTTTTAATGTGGTGTAACTAGCTCCTCAGAAAGAAAGAAAGAAAGATTTTCAAAAATTGATGAATACCATACAAACAGGAAGCCTTTTGATTAAGCATACTGGTATAAAATTAGTAAAAGAGTTTGAAATCATCCTAGGCTTATGGAATTCTATTGTTTTCAAAGAATAATTCCATCTATTTTAACTTTTTCATGTATAATTCCACAGGCAACAGTTCTTCCTTTGATTGTCAACTTCCTTAATTGAAAGGCGTGGTACAGTGTCTGTTTTGGCTGTTACGCTTATATCTTTTGTTTCAAAACTCCAAGTGTTGGCTTTCCTGTCTGGCCTTCCTTAGTATATTCTGTTTTGGTGATGTGATGACAGACTTACAGTGTGTTTCCTTGTGTGTATGGTAACAGATGTTTATGTGAATAACAGACTTTTTTATGAAGGCATACACTTTATAGCCAAATACTAATTAAAAATAATTGCATGTAAGCATTTTTGTTTATTCCCTGTTGTGCATCTTTAATCATTTGAAATCACCTGCAGTTGAAAATTGAGGCAAAGATTTGATACTGCAATTATAAGAGGCCATCTGACTCCAGACCTGGGCGGGGGGAGGGAGAAGAGCAAAGTATTTGAAAAAGAAATGATTATTTATGGCAGTACTTGATCCCTCTTATTTTACTTTCATAATGGGCTAAGATACTAGAGCATTGCTGTATGAATCTACTAGGAGTTCAAATGTAGAATCTATATTTACCTGGAAGTGAGCCCCATTGAGCTCAGTGAGACTTTCTTTGAGTAGATATGCATAAGATAGCATTGTAAATTGTTCTATCTCCACACCCAGCTCACTTTCACACACACACACCCAATCATGACTTATATCTTCTATAGGTTATATTCTGTGCATCTTTACAGGTACTTGGCATGTTAGAGTGCTTTCTGTATTTATGCATATAATTAATGTTCAAAAAGAGTGATGTATGGACTGTCCCTGCATCTGGAAAGCCATTCTATACTGAATGATCCTGGAACTGTGGCCGGGGCTGGAGGAAGAGGTGGGGCACATCACCAACATTAGTTGGGGAAAGTAAAGGCATGAGAGACCAGCTCCTCCCACTTGAGCCTCTTCAGAATTTTCTGATACCCATTCCACCCTCTCTATTTTCAGTTCAGGCTTAGCTGGTCACCTAAAAGGGAGAGGAGAATTTTGTTTTTGTCCATGGATTGGCTTGGTTGGACACATAGGAATGTGCAATGCAAAATGCCCATGTAGAGACAAGATTAGCAAAAGTAAAGGTTGACTCCTGATACATGCAGCTTAGGGCTGTGGGACCTCAGGGCAGGATAAAGATAATCTGTGGGGCTAATATGTGTCATTCAGAGTTGTGGGACACTGAGAGAGAAAAGCCTTAGGAAGGCCACCCTCCAGATCTAAGGAGATGTAGCTCAGGGGAAGAAGCAGTGTAAATTACCACCTTTTTCCCAGGAAGGGTCCCACTCAAAGAACTCAGGCATAGTTGCCTGAGAGCCTGAGAATTAAATTGCCACACAGTTACCTTATGTGCAGTTCCAATGTTATAAATATGGTCCTAGTTTCAACCTATTGACTTGTGTCTTCTCTCTTGATTTCTGGTTTCAACACTCAGCAAGGGCATGTGAAACCCCCATTAGAACATGCATAGTATGCAACCAGTACAGGAAGCACAAGCCCCTTCCCATCTACCCTCACCTAACCCCAATTATAGTTCACATTTTTTCTAAATGCATCACACTACATTATACCAGTTAAAAAAGAGAAATAAAAGTTATTACCAAATATTGCTGCAAGAATAATTAAATTAAAAAGATATTTGTTTCCCACGTGTAGTACCACACGCTATAAATTCATGTTGTGACTGTTCTTCATTTTAAGTTCAGCAAATTATTCAAGCCTCTTCAGGTCTAACACAATGACTTTGCTTTCAAAACTTACATGAATCAACTAAATTACTGACAAAACTAAATAAAGAGCCTCTGTTATAAATTTTGGATTATGCTACAGGGTAAATGAGGACATATTGCTAAAACTGTGTCTGTATCTGTTTATATTGGAGAAACCCATTGGGTTCCAATCCTCAACCAACCCAATCATGGATTATTTGTGCATAGATCATGTACAGTAATACAACTAAGCTGAGACATCTGGATCCCATAACAAAATAATCATTGACCCAAGGTTTGAATCTGCACAGAATCTTGAATGGTACTATTCAAGACCTCTCCCCCTATCCCGTGCCTCACTGGCTCTGCTTTCTGATGTATAATGGATCCTGTGACCACCACCACCTCCCTTCTACTTCCTGCCATGTAAGAGGCAGTCATAGAAACACAGCAAAGGGGCCAAACTATGCTTACAGTAGCAGAACAACCCCGTACCAGGAAGTGACCTAACTCATGGTCTCAGGGAATTGTCTGAAAGAACATGATATAGTTCAGATGCTCAAACTAATGAGGTCAGGCCCTGAGCAGTATCTGGGTAGGAGACCACCTGAGAACTATATGCAAATGGCCCTGGGCTATTTGGAAGGAGAGTATGATATAAAACATAAGTACACATGATAGAAGCTGATTGCTCCTCCAAATGGGTCAAATGTAACAGTATACCTTCTGTTCACTCAACATTTAAATTATTACCCATTGAGTCCAATGATTCCACTGACTTGGACCCATACTTATTCAATGGAGGTGTACTGGGATTAATGGCAATACAACATGCCACGCTCAAGTTATGACAGGTATTGCCAGGGTGGGGGTCTCAAGGCCTTAGGCCCTTATCTTCACTCTCTGAGACAGGAAATTATTCCCCTCCTTAAATTAGAACTAAACATAAACACAATTATTAAGAGCAGGTAGTAGTTACATCACTAAGTGTAAAACACAAAACTTCTTGCTTATGGTTCTCAGGCAGTAAACAAATAAAAATAGCATTTACTTATTTATTATTTAATTTGTATCTCACCTTTCCACCAAGTGCTCAAGGCAGCTAACAATCAGAGGAGGCAACAAGGCTCATAAGGGACAGGCTGAAGGAACTGGGGAGACACGTTAGCAGTGTTCAGGTACATAAAGGTGGGGCACAGGGAAGAATGTCAAGACCTATTTTCCATTGCCAGAGAAATTAGGACCCGAAATAATGAGTATAAGTTACAGCTACCTAGATTTCGATTAAATATAAGGAAAACTTTCTGATGGTAAAATCTGTTCAACAGTGAAACAGTCTATCTACGGGAGTTGTGGGTTCTCCATCTCTGGAGATTTTTAAGAAGAGGCTGGACAGCCACCTCTCATGGATAGTTTAATTGGTTTTCCTGCACACTGCAGAGAGTTGGACTAGATGATCCAACTCAACAATTCTATAATTCTATCACCTAAAACATTTTTTTTAAAAAAATGCTCAATTAATGCAATAATAAAACAAATACGTTAAAAACAGTGTTTAAAACACAACATAAGCAAAAGAATAAAAACAGCACTCAATACGATAGACCAACTTACATGCCAAAGGCCTGCTTGAACAAAAATGTCTTTGCCTGCCAGCGAAAGAACAGCTGTGAGATGGAGCCAACTGGGCCTCCCTTGACAGGGAGTTCCTCAGCCTTGAAGCAACTACCTAGAAGGCCACCTCTTACGTGGCCACCAAATACACCTCTGAAGGCGGTGGTACCAAAAGAAGGACCTCCCCCAAAGATCTTAAGATCTGGGTATGCTCATATGGGAAAAGGTGATATTTCAGGTAGTCTGGTCCAAAGCCGTACAGGTCATATCCAGCACTCTGAGTTGTGCCCAGAAATAGATTGGTAGCCAGTGAATCTGTTGCAATGAGGGAGTCATATGCTCCCTGTAACCAGCCTTGGTCAACAGTATGCCTGCAATATTCTGAACCAGTTGAAGTGTGCTTTGTGCAGGCATTCTCCACTTGCCAGTGGCCTGACTCTGCACCTCATCCAGCCCTCATCTGGCCCACTGGTTGCTCCTCCATGTGTACATCTTTTCCACGATATAGGTTTCTTCAGCCCCATCCATCTGAGAGAGAGCAGGGGACACCTGATTACACCTGGTTCTACAGCTGTTGCATCCCAACATTTTTCTAGCAATGACTTCCTTGCTAGAAAAAGAGCCTGAGCAAATATTTGGCATATTAGGTACATCTGAGTCCTATTATAGGATTCAGTGTGGTGCAATAATTAACACGCAGAAAGCAATGTCTAATGAAACTGGAATCCCAGGTTCAATTTGGTGTTCCTCTGTAAAACTTTTTCTCAATCTAACCCATCTCATAAGGACATTGTGCAGCTAAAATCATCACTCTGAACGAAATACAAATGCAGCCAATAAATATTTAGCACTGAGCTGAAGTTTTTCGGGAACATTTTTGGCAACATAAATAAACCACCTTCCTATTTTAACAATTTTAGCCTTATATAATCTGTCTTTCCATCTATAATGCTCTATCTTGCTTTTTCTCAACTGACTTCATTTTCCTTCATTATGTCATCACATAGCCAAATCTAATTGGTTGTGAATCATGACATCATTCCTGGCCCACCATGGGACTAACTCTGGAAGAAAAAATAAGAAAGAAACAGTTACTGAAGCAGCAGCAGAAACTAGAAAAAGCAATGGGACCAAACAAGATTTTTAAAAACGAATGTTCAAAAATCAATATGTTTGGGGGGAATTATTTCTAGTCACTCCCACTGCTGTTTTTGGCTTAAAAATGAAACTGGACAGTATTCAGCACAGTCCTAATTATAACACAGTTCACGATGTGGTAATTCCTGCAAGTAGACAATTTGTATGCCTGGAGAGAAAAGGAAAATGGTGTATAGGATTCTTTTTAAAAAACTTTACTCCAAAACAAGCAGTTTTGTAGATTTGCATAGTTGGGAGAAGGTGCGGTCAGGAGTGGGTAGCGGGGAGATGAAGAATTTAGTGAACTTTATGTGAATAAGTTCATTATCATTTCAGACGGAAAGGTACCAACTTTTGTTGACTTTGGCCTTAGTGTGGGGGAATACTGTGTGAAATGTTGTTTTTATTTAAACACAATAATAAAGTTAAGTCTTAAGTGGCTTCGAAAGTTATTTTGCTATTTGAAATAAAAATATGATTGGCTGGGACAGACCATTGCCTTTGCCAAGTTTATACTACTTGTTTTGATAAGCATGCTGTTTGAGTCCCAATTTGGCAAGGCAGTTCTCATAATCATGAATTTCGAGAACTCATTATTGTCAAGAAATGGCTGATCATGTGAGAAGAATACTTGGACCAAACATATTTTTAATGACACCTCGATGCTGAAGTCCCATTCGGCTGATACCCAATATGTTAGGAGTCTTAGAAACCGGTTGTGAAAATAATCCCATAATAGTTTGTAACAAGAACCCCCCAGTTCTGTGATTGGAATACACATTATACACACGTTTGGTGCATTTGCCTGTATTTAGTCACAAGGCTTTGTTTTGCTGGTGAAACTGTGTGCGAGTTGCAGAATGTATTCCAAATTGTTTTCTCAGGGACTGTGGGAGAAAAGTTGGGAGTCACTCTAAGTAAAGGTACTGCTAGAAAATTTCACTTGTACGTGTTTGTTTGGAAGCAATTCCCATTACGCACAATGGGACTTAACACACAAGTTAGCAAGCATAGGACCATGAAGCAAGCATGTTTACTCAGAACTAAATTCCATAGATTTGAATAGCATGTATTCCCAAATAAACAGTGTAATCCTAGGCATGTTTACATTTACTTGGAAGTAAGTTCTATTGAAGCAATAATTTGCTGTCTAAATTTAAACCCAGCCAATTTTTATTATTATTATTATTATTATTATTATTGAAAACTTGGGCCTTCTTTCTTTGTTTGTTTCTTTCACACACTCCAAGTGCTAGTTTTGGCTGTTAGTCAAAACTGCACTGGAAACATCAAAGCCATAACCTTATATAACAGCAAATACAGTGAGTAAAAGGAAAACGCACTACAGCGGTTCCAACATAACATACTGGTTCCTGTTCACCATAAGTGGGACAAAAGATATTTTCGGACTTTCTGAAATATAATCTCAGCAAAGCTGTGGACGACTACTGGTTATTTTTTTAGATTCTTTTCAAACAATATTTTAATTTAAATCCCAGGTGAAACATACGTTGTTATTTACTCTGCAGAAATGCAGTTAAAAAAAAAAAAAAAAAAGCTCTTCAACATATCCAAAACTGAAGTCTCTAAATATAAACCTAGGCTGACCATATGAAAAGGAGGACAGGGCTCATGTAACTTTAACAGTTGTAGAGAAAAGGGAATTTCAGCCAGTGTCATTTGTATGCAATTAGTTCCTGATGAAATTCCCTCTTCATCACAACAGTTAAAGTTGCAGGGGCCCTACCTTCTTTTGTATCTGGTCACTCTAGTATAGTGCCTGCAACTTTAACTGTTGTGATGAAGAGGGAATTTCACCAGGGACTAATTGCATACAAATGACACTGGCTGAAATTCCCTTTTCTCTACAACTGTTAAAGTTACATGAGCCCTGTCTTCCTTTTCATATGGTCAGCCTATATAAACCAGCCTCTTCAATTTTATTGATCTCTTTTATTCATTTGGTTTTGAGAGTTTAAAAGAGTGCTCCAAATCTCTTAAAAATAAACTCCCCACCCTCTCACCCCCAAAGCAGTGATATTAATGTACAAATATATCAGCTCTACCAGCCAGCAGCCACAATCAAGTACAGTAGGCTGACCATATGAAAAGGAGGACAGGGCTCATGTAACTTTAACAGTTGTAGAGAAAAGGGAATTTCAGACAGTGTCATTTGTATGCAATTAGTTCCTGGTGGAATTCCCTCTTCATCACAACAGTTAAAGTTGCAGGGGCCCTGCCTTCTTTTGTATATGGTCATTCTAGTATAGTGCTTGCAACTTTAACTGTTGTGATGAAAAGGGAATTTCACCAGGAACTAATTGCATACAAATGACACTGGCTGAAATTCCCTTTCCACTACAACTGTTCAAGTTACATGAGCCCTGTCCTCCTTTTCATATGGTCAGCCTAAAGTACAGGTACCAAGTCACCTCAGTTAGAAAACACTAAAAACAAAAATTCCAGCCAAAGCTTGCCACTCCTTGAGTAATCATAATCATTCTTGATTGTTTCCCCTGAACCTGAACAGCCAAGTGGCAGTTTTATATTCCTTTTTGGATGTTGTGAAGCCTGAAGCTCCTTGCCCCTCAGAATCCCTCTTGCTGGCTACAATCTCTGTTTTCCCCACTTCTTCTCTGGCCTACAGCTTTTATTCAGGGCCTCTGACAAGCTGCATTCTCTGGTGTTCCTGCTCCTGCTGCTGCCGCTGCTGTGCTACCCTGCAGTTCTTTCTCTTCAACATGGTTCCCACAGGCTGCAGCCTCTGTCTCTCCCACAGCTATTAGGGTTAAATCCCTGTAATTCACATCCCCTCTCACAGATAGCAGCTACTGTTGTTCTTGTTGTGGTTACGGCCTGCAGCGCCTTCCTCACTCGTTCCTATGTAGTACATGTCGCAATTTCTTGCTTTTGTTTTTTTTTACCATGTCCTGCAACCATCTCTTTCGCACAGCATCCTCTTCAGAAGTAGGAGTCTCTGAACTGAGGCTCAAATTTGTCTCCCAATGAAAAAGTAGGACTTCAATCACAGAGGCCAAAAGGAGCCAGACCTGTTTATATCGCTATTGACAAGCTCTCCAGGGATAATTAATTAAAAAACAAATGAATTCAGAAATCATCTGTTGTTTAAAAACAACAACTCTGTTTTCTTCCCTTATCAGGCTGAATTTTTCCCATGATAAAGCTGAAATGATCTTTCAGGAACATACTGAAGGAGAAGCTAAGAGGGATCTAGGTATTTTATCCATTGCCAAGCTGTTCATCACTTTCAGGGACAATTCTCATGAATGATAAGTTGTGAGCATTCCACTGAGACAGTGCTGCTCAAAAGATAGGATATGCAAAATTTAAGTGAATGCAACCGTTTACCAAGCAATAATAGTTTATAAGGTGTGTATGTGTAAATACTTGCAGAGAGGTTTGTCCTCTGTATTATCCTGCCAGGTGGTAAGGAGAAGCTTACCACTTTCCTGTTTCCCTGCAACATCTGATTGGGTGCAGAAGTGTGTCAAGGGTCTACAAACGACTTGGCAGGATGATAGAAAGGGCCTGTTCAGATGACACACTAAGCCACCATGGATTGCTCAAAAATGCATTCCACGGTGGGTTAGCGGGTCATGCGATGGGTGTTTCCCCCCACTCTGCAGTGAGTCAAGTACCCATGCCAGCTACCCACCTTCTGCAGAGGGATAGCAGGCCGCCCTTGTAGTACCTGAATTATCTGGTGGGAACTTTATGGGGTTTTCTCATAATTTCACAGAAAAAAATATGGTGGTGACCATAGAGTCTGCCAGCAAGAATGACCGCCACTTCTGGTGATGCTCTTGCTGCCACAGACTTTCTCTGTTGCACGGTTTAACTGTGCAGAAGTGTTCACTACAGAGGGGTGGGTGGATAGCAGAACCACTGGGTGTGGCGTGGTTCCTATTAGTGTGATGGACCAGCTTGCCATGGTTCTGTTATCTCCCTCCCTTGCTGGGAGCACACATGGGTTGCTCTCTTGCTCCTGCCTGTGTAAAGGAACACAAAATGGACAAAACAAACTCCTTTTGAAAGCCAACATTGTGCCTGCATCTGCAAAACTGTTTTCTTTCTTTCACTAAAGGAAGAGTGCGGTCTTTCTTTTGTTTTTACTATGACAGACTTGTGTGTGCATGTGAGGCTGGTAAATGCTCATTCTGTTCTGCCTTTGTTTTTGTTTTTTCTCTGCTAACTGCCTGTGATACCAGATAATTCCTGTCATTTCCCACCATGCTGGATTCCTTGCCATGCCAAGAATGCTACATGTCGATTGGCCCATCCTTCTAAAGTAGGGATGGGCAACACTGGAGGCTCTGGAGGGCAATTTCAACCCCCTGGAACCCCTGCTGCATGCTGCCAAATTTCAGCACTAGCAGCAAAACAACCAAAGCTTTATTGCTAAATATGGCCTTTAGACACCAGCAGCACAGCAGTAAATTTGCTGGAATCATGGGATAGCAAAAGCTGCACTTAAGGCCAGAGGGCTGCATGTTGCCAACCTCTGCTCTAAATAGAGGCCATGCTTTACTTAAAAAAATTTAATGACCCCTTCTTGTTCACACCTCCACGAGGCTGTGCTTCTACTTCTAATGGAAGTAACCATGCATCAGAACTCTGGGGATAGCAATGGTAGCTCCCACACATCTAGGATTAGACTCTGGATCATGGTTTTCCCACACAGTTTTGATCCCTGGAACCTCCCATTTTCCAAACTGTATACTTTTTCAAGTAGCAACACTATTTTTTTCCCCATTTATTTAAAAGATTTCTATCTCCACCCATTTTTTTTATATAAAATAACTCAAGAGCAGCTCCCCAGCAAATACCATCAGCCAGCTAGATATATTCAAATTAAATCTCAAGAAATTTAGAGAGTATTTGTTGCGGTTACTATGTTAGGGTGACCAGATTTTGGAAACCAAAATCCTGGTCCCCCCCGCCACCCCCCCCAAAACAACCCCCCCAACAAACCACTCACCCCCCCAAAAAAACCCAGCCCAGACCTACTGGGTCTTCTGCCACCGCCGGGCTCATGCCGCCGCCGGGCTCGTGCTGCCGCCACCGGCGCTGCAGGGCTCGTGCCAGAGGCTGCGAAGAAGAGGGCCGATTCCGGAAGTGATGTAATCGGCCTCCCCCGCCTCTTCCGCGCGGGCATCCGGGCTTCTCAGGGCTTGTCGCCATCGCGACAAACCCCGAGGAGGCCAGAGGCTACACAGAAGAGGCAGGAGAGAGCCGATTTCATCATTTCTGGATTCGGCCCTCTCCCACCTCTTCCGCGCGGCCTCTGGCATGAGCCCTGCAGTGCCGGCGCTGGCAGCATGAGTCCGGCGGCAGCGCCGGCTGCACGAGCTCGGCGGCAGCGGCAGCGGTTCCACGAGTCCGGCGGCAGCGGTTCCATGAGCTTGGCGGTGGCGGCAGCGGCTACACGAGCTTGGCGGCGGTGGCATGGCGGCGGCACGAGCCCAGCGGTGGAGGTGGCGGCACGAGCCCATAATCGGCCCTCTCCCGCCTCTTCCACGCGGGCATCATTTCCCCTGTTTGTCCCCACTGCCCCCCGCTGCCCCCCCGGTCGGCCCGGATCACCCCAGTTTTCCCGGTTAGGACTGGGAAACCCCGGGCGATCTGGTCACCCTATTTATACCTTATAATAATTATAGCTATCTTATCAACTAAAGTAGAACAGTCATCGTTTTACTTTAAGGGGATTTGTGTATTATGCGCAGACCTATTTAATTGTTTTTAACAGTAGCGAGTCAGTAAGTAGAACCAGTGTTGACCAGAAATATAGATGTTCCTGAGGAATCATCACGTACCATCTGAAATGTGGGGAACAGGGCTGGTGGTGATGGCATCTCTTGTCTTGCCTATATCGCACCCCTTCTGCTCTGTACCAGATCTAAGGGTTAAAAAAAATGAATGGTTCAAAGACCTTCTTCTGCCATGAGCACTTAAGGCCTATGCTACTCTCAAAATTACAGTACATAAATGCAAACAGTTAGTCTTACAGACTTCCTTTCTCTGGCCACATACCACGATCTGTATACAGATCAAGGGTTTGCTTAGAGGAAGCTTTGGTTACTGTTTTGCACTATGGTGCTTCTGCATCTGTGAATATTCTGTCTTGGAAGTTAAGACAAGAGCAGCCCACTTGATGGTTGCTGAAGAACTTCTGCCTATGGAGCAGAGGCTCGTAAAAGTCCTTAACCCCAGGATATCAATAGAGCACTGAAAGAGCTCTGCTTTTAGCCATCCCATTTGTGATTCAACTTTTCAGCGCTCTTGCCACTTATCACATTTTTCAAGGTCACCCTCTAACACTGTCTCCCCACTTCCCGAATCAATACAAGCAACATCACACTCTTTCCAGGGGGAAAAAAACGTTCAGATTTAAGCTCCATAGAGCAAAGTTGCATTGCAGCATCTCAACCAAAGAACTCAATTCTGTTCTTGTTGAAATCAGTAGACCCATGGAGAATCCAGGCATCAGCAGGAAGAAGATCACAGCGTAAAGTGAGGTCAGCAAAGCATTCAAGCAATGTATAGGCATCAGCCCTCAAATCTCATTGACTTTCTGTAAGGTTTAAGTCCAACATTTAATTCTACAGCATAAGTAGCCTGTTGGACTGATGTTTCACATTGTTTAGTAGCTCAAAAGCAAAATTCTCACCAAAGGAGTAAACGTTCAGAAGAGTTAGTGCCTCCCATTTTAAGAACTAGAGTTTTATCAGATATTTCCTGAGCAGAATGAATGGGAAACACTTTGATCCAGTGGGCACAACACTAGAGTTGAACCGAGGCATGGAAAAATCAGTCAATATCCATTTCTCATTTTTTCCAGCATTTTTTTAAAAAAAGTTTGTGTGAAAATGAATGTGGCATTTTGTGTGTGCATTTTCCCCAATACATTTATTTTTGGACATAAATTTTGTCTAATATATTTTTTGCAAGCAATTTCCTTAATAGAATGGATTTTTGAACATTATTTATGCTAATACACTCAGTTTTGCATTCACTTTCCCCTAATATACACATATTTGGATGCATTTTTTGATTGGAGAAGTCCATTACAAAATTCAAAGAAGTGTGAATCTTGAAGAACTGTTTCTGTTCGCCTTTTGGTTCAAAAATGCAAAATTAGGTAAATTTGCATTAAAAACTGAACTGAACAAATTTCTCCCCCATCCCTAGTTGGACCTAGGATTTATTTATTTATATTATATTATGTACTGCTTTTCATCCAAAGTAGGTCTCCAGTCCTACCTCAGTGATAAACATACTGGGTGACTTTATTCTCAGCTTTAATTCCCCACTTATAAAATGTGGCTAATAGCAGCCTGCCTGACAGGGTCATTGTGAGGATGAATGGGCCCAGGATTGTAATCTACTCCATACACTTCAAATACTGTGAAAATCACTGCCAATAACAATAACAATGAACTATGGCAGCTAAGTAGCTAAGTACCAGACTATTTTTCAGAAAATTAAGATTGAGTCTTCTTTGATTCCAAACAAATGAATAAATCTAAGGGCAAACTGAAAATAGTATACCTATTAAGATTATTACATAGAACCTTTAACGTAAAATGAAACACTGGATGTAGATCATGTAGATCTTAGTACACCATAGCCATGTTGCAGGTAACACAAAAGCCCTATTCAGTCATTCAAAAGGGGTTAAAAGCAACACATGAGGGAAGGGAGTGAAAACCTTGATTTCCCAGCTTTCTCAATCCTGTGGAGAGTCCTCACAGAGAAGGGAAGTGCCCTCCATGACAGAGGACTATGAATGTGATGACAAAGGTGTGTGGGGCTGCTGCACCCTCCCCCCACATACACATGTTGATGATTTAACCCGTTTTTGGGAAAACTGAATAGTTTTTTAACTGGGATTGCATGTATTCTATGCCAAGATACTCTGAAGTATGCAAATAGTATAATGTTACAGCTGTTTGGTTACTTTGCATAATAATGTATTCTGCTTCTGCTAGTCATGGAAAGGAACAAGACACTATAAACAAGTTGTGCAAGGAAGAAGGGCAATTATTTCTCTCTCCCCCTCTACCAGACAGTAACTTCCCTCCCACCTGCCCCCCTCCCATTGCTAGACCCCTGTGGTAGGGTGACCATATTTTGGAAACCAAAAAGGAGGACAACGTAGTCGGCCCCATGGCGATGTACCCACCAACATGTCCGCCCCAGGGGGCGTTTCCAGCCTGAACACATGTCTGATTTTACAGCACACAATTAAGACAAATCTGTTCTACATAACATCTTAATGTTAAAATCACTGAAATAACAAGTGAGACATCCAATGTATCTGAAATTAACTTCATTCACTCCTACTTTTGTTGCATTTGCTGTACTTTGTTGCTATACTCTGTGTGATACATTCTCCCCTTCCCTCAAATATCTTTTCTGACTCCACTGCAAGCTGCTGCTTAACAGGGCTTGCTGCCGGCTGGCTGGCTTTTTTATTTTGAAAGTTCAATTATTTTTGGAAACTTGTGTATGATAGTCACAAGTTTCTCTACTCTAACATTAGAATGGATGTTGTGGGCAGCAGACACTACTTCACCCATTCACACTTCTCACTTATATACATTAGCTTCTCAAGGCTTGGACATTGACACCACTTCACACATCCAGACTTCGAACTCCTGCCTACTTCCTGCACAAACAATCGACTCTGAGACCCTCTTTCTAATGCCCTGCGTTGCATTGCCAGCACCGTGGGGTTAAGTTACAACAGGTGTTTCTGGGATGTCTGTGCAGCCTATGTTGTCTCTCTCTCTAAGTCATGGCAGCCAAACCAAAGCCTCCAGCCTCAAACAATCAATCTCCCTCCTTCTGCCAAAGTCTCCCAACAGTCCAGCCATGCTGCACACTTTTACCCTGTGGCTGGGGGGAAGGGTGCCAGCTTATTGCTTGGTCACGTCTGGTGACTCTTACTCTAAAAACCACCTCCGTTGCCAGCTGCCTCTGCCTGCATGAACACTGGACTCTGAGATGCTCTTAAAAGGCTCTGTGTGGCACGCCAGCCTCTCAGGGCTCAGCTACAGCAATCTCTGAGTTGTGTCTTCAGTCTAACTTTGTCTCTAAGAGATATGCCAGCCAGCAACCAGAGCAGCAAATCTATCTATTTTTCTCTGACACACACTTCAAATGTTCTGCCCTGCTTGCCAGCAGTGCAGACAGAGCCTAGCTCACAAGTGAACAAAGTGAAGTGGAAGGGATAGTGAACCAAAGCAATTACATGCCAGGTTCCAACATCTGCAGCAACAGGGCATCTGCAAAGATAAGAGCCTCTCTCTCGACTGGCACTTCACTGTTGGTCATGAGAGTTTTTCTCTAAGGATGACTGTTCATCACTCATGATGTGTAACTCTGAAAAAAAGGCCTCTGGCCCATTCTGTTTTACCCTGTGGGCTGCTTCGACTAACCTCTCCTTTCCCACATTTTGATCTGTGGACGCCTCGCCTCTCCTGAGCTCCAGGTGCCCGACGGCCCACCAAATCTGCAACAGGAAAGGTGCCATGCTCACCCAGCACTTCTTAGCTAAAAATTCAAGATCCCCTTGATGACAAAGGTTGAAACTACTCAAGGTGCAAGAGCCCAAAGAGGAGGGTTGACAACCTGAGTTTGAAGGGTATGGCTCCAGTTTTTTTTTTAAAAAAAACAAGATTAAACCTCAAACTTTATAAAATTCCTAAAAATCAACAGATGAACAGATCTGCTTGAAACTTGGCATGGCTAAAGCCCTACTTAAGATCTATTACGCTGCCAAGTTTCATCTCTTTAGCTTTAACAGTTATGGTTTTTCAAAAAATCAATTTTAAAGCCTCAAATTTTAAAAAAAATCCTAAAAATCAACGGATGAGTGGATCAACTTGAAACTTAGCATGGCTAAAGCCTTATATAGGAGCTATCATGGAGCCAAGTTTCATCTCTTTAACTTTAAAAATGATGGTTTTAAAAATAATAATTTTAAAACCTCAAATTTTAAAAAAATCCTAGAAATCAACGGATGAACAGATCTACTTCGAATTTGGCATTGCTAAAGCCCTACCTAAGGGCTATCACAATGCCAAGTTTCATCTCTTTATCTTTAAACATGACCTAGCTGTAAGCATTTTTTTAAAATTTCCCATTGACTATAAAGTAGAGCTGCCCTTTGGGTGGGGAGAGGATGGGAAAAAATCTGGATTTTTCTTCAAATTTCATAATTCCTCCCCTTCCCAGATTTGTTACCAAAAATCCTGACATGTCCTGTTTTTTCCTGACATACGGTCACCCTATGTGGTTACTTGAAGGAAAGGCACTTCTCACATCCAAATGACAACAATATCAATTGGAAATTGAAATAAGGCTGCAGTTGCAAGCACGTTTATTTGAAAGTTCAGTTCAAAATCGACAGAACTTATTTCAAAGAAAATATGTTTAGGATGGGAGTGTAATATGAAACATGCTTCTGTTTCAGTTTGACAAATCTAACATGTGGACAAAACTCCCATTCCCAAAATGCACATTGAGCAGAACCTTTCCAAAATGCAGCAGGCTGGCCTATCACATTTTAAAGTAAATGAAGTCATGCACTTTACAATCTAAAAAGACCCTGCCCCCTAAGACCATTAAGTCCAGAGTGTATGAGAACAACTTGGAGTGATAAGATTGCAAGAGGAAAATCCATTTTATGTAAGGGTTTCAAGAACAATCACATTCCATACATTGTCCCATACATTGGGATATTGTCTTATGGAGATGTATTTGCTGTAAAATATCCTGTGTCTGTCTTTAGTTTCTTGTGCACCCTGCCACCCATAGTAAAGTGTGATTCATATCACTTCATAGAATTCAAATGCCCTTTAAGAACAGCTGTTTAAATCTGCTGCTGTAGTATATAATCCCTTTCATTGAAGAATGCTTTCTCTTCTAACACTACAAGGGACATTTTTTCTTTTTCTTTTGCCAAGAAAGCATACCCAATACTCAAATGTCTCATGCCTTTTAGTGACAAGCCAACTGATACACTCCACTCTACCATTAGCTAAATATTCCAAATATGCTGAAACTTTCCACAATTTCTTCCTGTCTCACAAGCAAGGAATGATCCAAAATAATGGATTATGAATGGGATAACAATACCCATACCATAATATGTGCCCAACCCTATTTAGGCTGCAATCCGATGCACACTTATATAGGAGTAAGTCCCATGGAACTCAATGGAGTTTATGTCTAAGTAGACAAAGGACCCAAGATGGCCAAGGAAACAGTGGCTTGCAATTGTAAATTTAGCTAAAGAAAATTGCCCTCCTGGGATTCAGTCCAACCCAGGAAGATGGAAGGCATAAAATTTGGAAATTTATTTAAACCATTAAGTAGTACGGAATATACTCTCCAGAGTAATGTTAACAAACAACTGGATTATGATATCTTTCCGAAAAGTAAATTCTAGAATCAGAAAGTATAATAACAAGATTTATGGCAATGACAAATAATTTCATACTTGAGTTGGAAAACTCATTCAAATGATTTGGCTTCTTCAAGATATCATGCTTTGATAGAACCCTTTACTCCAGGCAAAACTTGTTCAGATTGCATGGTATAAATTCTATGCAATGTGATGTAACAGAAATATTTAAAAGGTGTGGATTTTACGTTGCGAGCAACCTACAAAGGCTGGAAATATAAGTGTGATTATAAACAAAAATATATTATGAGAAAATTGCAGTTTAGAAGTGGTGCCCTTTTCTTGCTTTCTGTAGGTAACTACTATTAAAGAAAATATTGGTGCAGTAGAGAGAGAGAACTCCACTTTTTTCTTGACAGAAATTCTGTCTTTTAACTTTGGGACAAGCAAAATTTTCAGTAGGTGGGTTTATCTAACATGAAGATACAAGCAATAGGTCACCTGTTGGATTTCTGCTTACCATCCATGTTAAAGACACAGATTTGCCAGCAAGAAAAGAAATGTGACAATCCGATAGCAATCAGGCTATGTGTATGTACTTAGCCAGGCATATTGTCTGATCCTCTGCATGCCAATTTAAGATGTTAATTCCACTGTACCCATTGGTGCTCACTCCTATGTAATTGTGCATAGGATCACAGCATAAATTAGCTAAGAACAAAATGTTACTGTTCCATGGGCTGATCCAAATTGCAACAAAGCAATGGAATGGTTGTCCCTGGTTTCAGCAGGTTTTTGAACAGGCCACAGTGCCACTTTAATTCACTGTGCGGAAAGTGGAAAACAAATGTTGATATGACTGATAATATTTCAGATTAAATTCATTATAATAAGATGAATGGATTCAGTGGGTTAGAAGGACACATAGAACTGTGAAATAAAATAAAATGACAACAGCATATGAATAATAAGTGTTTAGAAGAGCTGGTGTGAAAAAAAATTGACAGGTGGGATAGAACTGGAGTAAATAAAATGACTAAGGACGCAATCCTATTCATGTGTAGAGAAGTTTAGCATGTCTTATGCATAGCAATCGTATGCATGTTTAGCATGACTAGCTGAGGCATGCTGGGAATGGTAGGACTTTTTCTGTCTAAATATGCATAGGTTTGCACCCTAATTATATTCCCATTTGACAGATTCCATAGCATTAGCGTTTTGTTCCACAAGAATGTATAAGAGGTTCCTTTTGTCAATAAGTAGGTCCCTCTTCACTAGGCTCTAAATATGGATTGAGGATGTCTGCTGAGACATTCTGCCTTTGAGTGACCAGTCATGTGTAATACAACGGGCCTGTTCAGAAAATTCAATAAGCCATGGTTAGGTTGCTAACCCTTTTGCAGCAAGTGATTAGTGAGCGTTTAAACCGTGGTTATGTAGCTACCATGGCTAGGAATGGTTCACACGACACACTAAAATGGTTCACACAAAATGCTAAGCAATAATGTTTGGCTCAACACAATTACCCATCATGGTTTAGCATGTTGTCTGAACAGAGCCACTATGACAGCAGTAAGCTTAAAATGACTGTGGACTTACTTTTGATTGCCTGCGATCCAGGAAGAGGCTGAACATCCTAACCCATTCATAGGTCCTAAGCTCACATCCCATACATTCCTTACTCTACATCCCTAAGGAATGTAGTACATCAAACACTTCAGTTGTTTGATGTACTACCAGGAGTTTGTTGCAAAGCAATTAAAGAAATCACCTCACAGAGATGATCCCACTTTATTATACCATTGTGGAATGGGGTTGCTTTCTTGTGAGGGGGAAAAAGGCAACATTTCTAGTCACAGAAGTAGGAGCATGCACTGGTCTGAGAGTCTGTGACTGGCCCAAAGTCACCCAGTGAGCTTCCATGGCCAAGTGGGGACTAGAACCCAGTTCGCCAGACTCTCAGTCCAGCACCCTAACAGTACACTACACTGGCTCTCCGATTTATATTTCATGTGTTCAAAACACTTCACATACATGATTGCATCAATCCTTACATCAGCTTCCCCAACCTAATGTCCTCCAGATGTTTTGTGATATAACTCCCATCAGCCTCAACCACCATCACCACTTGTCGAGGGGTTGTAGGAGCTGTAGCCCAAAATATCTGAAGAACACCAGGTTGGGGAAGGCTGCCGTACACCAACACTACATGGTACAGTGGCTGAATTCGGACAACACGATAGTCAATGGTGGAGTAATAATCAACTTTACAGTTGTTCATCTAGGGGGTACTCCCCACACAACATGGTAATAAATAATCAACTGTGGTGTGGATTAGGATCAGCGCTGAGTTGACTATGGGAGCATTCGGACGACACGATAGTCAATACAACTGATGGTTGTTTCCCCCCCCCCCCCAGTTGCTTATTGTGTCGTCCAAATTCAGCCAGTATGTCAGTAGTATTGATTACATACCACAGATGGTGTGACTGTGGCTGCGGGAGATTAGCTTTCCCAAGGTTACCTAAAAAGTTAATGGCTGAGTCAAAATTTGAACTGGGGCTTACAAGTACATACTAGGCCACTGTCATAAATTACAGGAGTTGCAAAATAAGCAGCCACTAGAGTGGTCTTTAAACAGTCCAAGGTCAATACACCAAAGATATCCATCCAGATCCAAGGCAAACAACACCAGAGTTAGGGACAGGCTGAGGAATACTCAAAGTCATTCAGGAATACTCCAAACTGAATCAAGGAGCTGGCAGAAATGCTATGGTGACAGATCAACAGAAACAACCATTGCTTCCAGCAACCAAACCAACTCTGATGCTTGCCTTCTATAGTGAGGCTGATGGATAAGTGAGGCCTGCTGGGTTGAGCTGAAGCTATCTTCTGCTTGCTCATGTGCTGGGCTCTCCCCAAACACTCTCAGGCTCAGCTGTTCTGTTTTCCTCCTCCATCCCAAACAGAGGCACAACAGCCAGGGTTGGAAAATGTTTTTCAGGCCTAGGGGCAAATTCAATTTCAGAGAAGCCCTCGGAGGCCAGATTCCAGTGGTGGGTGGAATTGAAGGGAAAGCAAAGGGGTGGGGCCCAAATATCAGCATATTTTAGCTTAAAGTGCTTCCTGCCAGGAACTAAGCCTCAAGGGAAGCATTTTGATTTTTTAGAATAGAGGGGGAAATGCACAAGTCCCAGGAAATGTATGAGTCCCCAGAAAATGACAGGTTGTTTGAAGAAATGGAGTGGGGCCAGAGGAAAACCAGAGGAAGAGGCTATGGCACTCTGGGGAATCCCAGCAAGCCATATTGGGGTCCCAAGGGGGCTGAATTTGGTCCCTGGGCTTGAGATACCCTATCCCTGTACTAGACTATACCAGGTTACCTGAAAGAGAGCCTTCCCTCCATATGGAACCTGCCTAGATCTTAAGATCTTCAGAAATGGCCCTTCTCTCTGTCCTGCCAATAAGCAAGGCCCATTTGGCAAAGGCCCCCTCTACAAGGATGCGCTTTTGTGCCCAGTTGTGCGATTATGCGCATTATCGCAGACACGCATTTACTCCTAATCCCTCTGCACGGGAGGCTGCGAGAGGCGGCGAAACGCATTAATAGATGTCCCAAAAGCGCTTTACAAGAAGTTAATGCGCATAATCGCTTGTTCACACGGGGAAAATGCGCTTTAACGGCCGGAGCAAAATAAAACTCGCGATTTAACGCGCATTCGAAAATGCGCATTATCGGGGAGATAACGCGCCTCTACGCCCGAGTTGCGCTCCGTTCTTGTAGAGGTAAAAATTTTAATGAACCTTCAAAGCGCATTAAACCCCTCTTGTAGAGGCACCCAAAGACTCCAGAATGGGTATTCTCAGTGGTTTCTTCTGGGCTCTGAAAATTCCCTTCCAAAGGTAGCCTGTTTAGCTGTCTCTCTGATCGCATTTTGTTGACAGGTTTGTTTATTTAACTCCTGGTATTGTGTTTTCTTCTTGTGATTATTTGTATTGGGGGTTTTTTTCTTGTGACTGTGTGCAATCTGCCGAGAGAATGCTAGTTCTTGGGCAAATTAAATATATAATAAATTCAAACAGGCAAGCCATTGGCTGGACAAGTAGACACGTGTATCCTTCCTGACTATTAGTTTAATTGGCTGCTGATTTATTGACTTGTTTATCTAAATTTTATAGTATGATTTTTAAAGATATAGATATAAGTTGTTAGCCATCTTGAGCATATTCTTGTGAAAAGGTGGGATATAAATGTGATATATGATAGAGAAGCGCTGCTCACTCTGGCATTTATACCACACTCCTTTCTTCACCCACTGATCTTCATCGCCCGTATCCTGTGTGCTGAAAATTTGTCAATCCTGCAGTTGATGCAGGATTGACAAAACCTATCAAATGGATTCAGTCCCAATATTGCCTAGCAGGAAAAATTTCTATCAGCTTTTTCAGAGCTTTTCAGAACTGAATCCTATTAGGAATCTTTGATTCCTGAATTCTCTGCCTCCGAACTTCTTTCTACCATTTCAGCGAATCTGCAAGGAAGGAACAAAGCAGTAGGTGCTAGTGGATCAAGGGAGTCAGTGGGGAGTTACAGCAGGGATGAAAAGCCGTTTGTGGTGCTGGGAAGATTGCAGGGCCATGAGGGAGCCATCTGGGAAAAATCATTTTATTTATAACTTAAGTAATAGCACAAACCATGTAGCAAATCGATTTGCTGGTGGATACTAGCTATTGTCTGTTTGTCCAGACAAACAGCATCCATTTTTAGTGGACTCCAATGCAGTAATAACAAGAAAGGAACACAAATTTTAATTACGTTTCCCAAAGACCGTGTAAGTATTGAAGACACACTTTTCTTTTCTTTTTTTTACTAACTTGCAGCTGAAAATATGTCATTAAAAGCTATGAGTCTGATTTTCTGCTCTGCTGCTTGGGATATTAACCAAAATGATAAAGCATTCATTCTTTGAGGGGGAAATAAGTGGAGGGAAATAAATGCTGAAGGTCTCAAGCTGCAGATATTATTAGAATGATACTATACGGAGAAAGTTCAATGCCCTTCACTTGTTGGTTTCTGGTATGCTGCAAGCAAAGCAAACGCTGGTATGAGAAACCAGAAATGATGAATTTTGGAAGCGATCCGGGAAAACATAAATGACAGATCTCTGCAAGGAAGTCAAAAGCTCCGTCAATCCAGGGTGGTTTTTTTTTTTTTAAGTACAAATGATGCTTTGTTTCCGGAATTTTTCTCTTTCGACATGAACATGAGCAGTATGTCAGGTTCAGCTGCCGCAGACAGTATATGCATTTGACAAGAAACGCCAAGACGTGGGCTTTCATATCACAAATGATTCAAATTAATTTGTGCTTTCCTTCACTTGTTTCTTCCCTAATTCTACAAGCTTGACTTCCTACCCAGTGAAACTTACATTTATTTGTAATCTCACTGCTGCTTACACTCTGCTGAACAATAAAAGAACAATAAACTTAATAAAAAGCCCAAGTGATTGGAAATTGCTATGGGAAAGGCAGTCCAGTATGAAAGCTATAAATTTACTTGTATACTCATGACATTGTCAGCTAATTTTTATGAAAAGCCCATCACAGAACATTGCTCCAAAACACTGTGATCACTTGCATGTCACACATCATACTTCCCCTGATAACAAAATAGAGAACGCATCATAAAATGATGCTTCCAACCACAAATTCATCATCAAATGCTCACTATATCCAGTAATGTTCCTTTCCTGATCCAGTCTTGTACCTGGCTTTGAATTAATCATTTTATTTCCTCTAACATTAAGGAATACCCAGTGGTGTTTTTGATTAAATTTAAAACAAACTAAGAGACCAACGTCTTATAATGTCATTAGCTCTTTGGCTGATACTGCACAACTCCAGTGTTTCAAAAAGTGGGTTGGATCCAGATTTTGTCACATGCAACTGTACAGGCAGAAGGGGACTTCTCTGCCCTGTTCCCCACAGGGCCACCCCTCCCCCTGCTACACAGGGGATTGATCAGGGGATCCTGCTGAATGGGGTAGGCTGTTATTCAGGGGGAAGAATAGACCCACAAAATTTGAGCATAGGCACCTTCCATTAGCTGGGGTCTACTCTCAGAAGCTGCTTTTACCCCAATTTGGGGCCATTCCCCCTTTCCCACTCCTATACCACAGCCTACCCCATTTAGCAGAGTGTACCCCAGCCCTCTGTGTAGCATTTGTGGCAGTGGTGGTAGTGGGCTAGAAGGTAGTGGGCTCCTGTGGAGAAGAGGGGTGGTGATGTCTGCTTCCACTAGACAAGTTGCATATAGCTAAATTTGGACCCAACCCAGTGATAGAAAATAGTAATATTAAAGGAAATTAAGCCTCCTGATCTTTGGGGCTGGCACCCTTTTACAAGTTAACATTTTGTTTGTGTACTTATTTTGCAAACCTATGGAGTAGTGAAATCATCTGGAGCATAATAAGAGTAGCACACATTTTTCATGGCCTTTGCCACAGTCATCTCTACCCTTTTGTTCTTCACCCTCGTCAAGCAACAGAAGTCCCCTGCGGTCAATTAAACTCTTCTCCAGCTCATGTTATAATCCTTTATTTTAGGATTACCACATTTTGAGTGCAAAAGTACAGCCCCCAAGGTCAGGCCCAGGATGTTGACTCATAGGTGATGGAGCCAAAGCAGAACCTGGTAAGTCAGATCTGGGATTTGGGGGTATTTGATGAGACCCAGGACAGAATCTGGGTAGGGAGCCCAGCAGAACCTGGAATTTACTAGATTTTCAGGCTCCAGTATTGTTTACTTGACAGAGGCCATGTCTACACCTGCCATTTTTCCCGGAGTGGTCATGAGGTCATCCCTGCGTGTCCAAATGATGCACAGCTGATCCTGGGGTGAACCGGGGATGGGCACTCAGTTTTCCTGGGATAGTTGGGACTGCTTTTTTCCTATTTTTTCCCCACCGTTTCAGGATCATCCAAAGCTCTGTGAGTGTGTTGCTCTTCCTCCTGGGGCCCTCCCTCTTCCCCACAAGTAGTGGGGTTCATGAAATGGGCATGGAGCTGTGTGGGGGGAGTCCATGGGCATCGGAGGTAAGAGCATTTTCACTGTCTTTGGGATGATGCTCGGCGTCTTCCAGTGCCAAGTTTGTTGTGTGTGTTTTAAAAAATCATACCTTAGCGCAGGATCGTGCCCACGCAATTGCACAAATTCCTCTTTTTTTAAAAAAAATGGTGCCCTGGAATGTCCCTCTTTACTTCTGGGACAACTCACTGGCGTGCAGCCCCTGAGGGACGATCCCGGACATCGAAAACTCCATCATTGTCCCTCCCCACTCCCCAAATGGCTGCAGGTGTAGATAAGCCCAGAATGTGATTTTACTGGTTGGGCCAAAGGTTAAGAATCAGCGGTGATGTCGGCATTTGCGGATGACACAGCATTTGTTAGACTCATGAAAACTCAAGTGAAGAACTCCAAAAGGATCTCTCGAAACTTGATGAATGGGTAAGAGGCCTACATATTCACATATATGAACTGACAGTGATTAACCAGGTAGTTCAATAAAAGCATCAACTCCATGTGTGGCAGCTTTGATGATGGCCAATTCCATGCTAGGGGTTATTAGGAAAAGAGCAGGATTTTTAAAATCCAGTGTTGTAATACCTTTGTAGTATAAACATCTATGGTGTGGCTGCATTTTGGAATACAGTGTACAGTTCTGGTCACCCAATCTCAAAAAGGATACTGTAGAACTGGAAAGGGTGCAGGAGAGGGCAACCAAGATGATCAGGGGGCTGGAGCATCTTCCCTACAAGGAAAGCTATGTCATTGGAATGTTTTAGAAAAAAGAAATATGACTATGTTTATTAAATTTTGTATATTATTGAATTGGATAGAGAGAGGTTCTTCCCCCTCTCTCATGATATTAGAACCTGGAGTCATCCAATGAAACTGACTTGCAGTAGATCCAGGATAGGTAAACAAAAGTACTTTATGTAATGGAATTTGCTGCCACAAAATGTGGTGGTAGCTGACCACTAGCTTAGACAGATTTAAAATAGGATTAGATAAATTCACGTAGGGGATAGGTCTGTCAATGGCTATTAGTCATGAGGACTATATGGAAGGCAGTATGCCTTTAAAGAAGAGTTGCTGGGAACCAATGACAGGGTGGATTAGATGGGACCTCGGTCTCATCCAGTAGGGTAGGGATATCAAACCACTTTGGCCCAGAGGCCAAATTCAATTTTACACAAGCTCTCAGGGACTGCATTCAAGCGGTGGGCCAAAATACCAAAATTAACAGCATATTTTAGATTAAAGGTCTTACTGCCAGTAAATAAATAAATAAATAATAATAATATATTTATTTATTTCTTACCCACCTCTCCCTCAGGATTGAGGCAGGGAACAACATTGATACAAATGACATAAAATACATAAAACTGATTAAAACATATAAAATCAATACATTATTGAAATATAAATGAAACTCTTAAAATTCGACTGGGCATTTCTACACCAGGGAAAATCTTGTAACTTTACTGCAGCTTTCTGCTTCTGTTTTCATCCCACAATCACGACATGCTCTCTTTACACACACTTCCCTTCCCCACTCCCCTTTTCCTCCTTTAGCTAGGAGTTCTATATGGTTCATTTATAGAGCCACAAGATGGCGCTGTGGTCTGTCTCATAGTGTGATTTCCTCTTTATGCTGAAACTGAAGGGGGATCTTTTTTTGTTACTAGTTTATTTCCATGTCTAATTAAGCTGTGGAAATCCTTCCAAAGTAAGAGAGAAGCAATGGAGGTTTGCAGGGTCGTGTAACTGACCCAGAAGCTTCCATGAGTGGCCAGTCACAAGCATACTATAAATCACTCATTTGGGGAAGCCCTGTGCCTTAGAAGAAGCATTTCAACCTTTACAATTGGGGGGGGGGGGGGGGAACCATGCAAAAGCTGGAAAACAACAAACTAATCAGAAAAGGGGTGGGACTAGTAGAAGGGGGTGTGGCCCTCTGTGGAACCCTGGATGGATGGATTAGGATCCTATGTGGGCCAGATCTGTCTCATGAGCCTAATCTGTCTCAACACCCTTACAGTAGGTTTTGTCTTATGTTCTGTTTTTGTAATAATATATTTTTAAAAAAATCTGTCCCAAGGAAGTATCATGTACAGTATCATATAATGAACTTACAGAAGTTTACATTTAACCTTGGGCATTAAGGATTCAGTACTTCTTCCATTTCTTACCTTGGGCTTGGTCTACAGTAAGAAAAATAAGCAAGACAGCACTTGTAAACAGGAATCATCAGAAGGAAAGACAATGCGTATGAAAATTAACATAATCTTGCAGTGTATGTCTATAATAGTTTAGCATTGCACCAGGGGTGGGGACTCTTTTTCAACCTGAGGGCCGAATTCAATTTCAGAGAAACTCTCAGGGGTTGCATTCCAGTGGTGGGCAGGGCCAAAGGCAAAAGGGGTGGAACCACATGTGCAAAAATACCAGTTTATTTTAGCTTAAAGCTCTTATTTGCCAGTAACTAAACTTTAAGAGAGGCGCTTCAGCCTTTTAGAATAGGGGAGAAACGCAACATGGGAAAGCACCCAATGACTATTGGTTGTGGGAAAGAAGGTTTGGCCTGGGGAAGGGGCAAGGCTATCTGGCAAATCCTGGAGGGCTGCATTGGGCCCTGGGCCTAAGGTTCCCCACCCCTGCCCAACACTGAGGTGTTTGTATGATACTGCTGCTGCTATTATGTTTGCTGTTTTATAGTTGTGATTGTACCTTAACTTGTTTTATGATATATAACTGGTTGAATGAAATATATATGTGTTGCTTTGTCAGCTGCCTTGGGCATGCTTGTCACCGAAATGCAGAGTAAAAAATGACAATAAAAAAGAAAGAGGCGCCCAGCAGAGCCTACAAGAGGCCTCTGCGAAGTAACTGCTCCTACATGGCACAAAATGGGGCCTCTCCCTTCCAAAATGTCATATGGTGGTACTAACATTCAATAAATACATGAGCTCCTCTCCAACCCTTTTCTACCATCTCTTGTGTGGGAGTTCATCAGAGGTCAGGATGCAACACTGCTCTGCATAAAAAGAGTTGAGAGCTAAAGCTGGTTGATAAACTTTTGAAGTAGAACTTTTTTTTTTAATGTCAGAAATTGACAGATCAGCAAAAAAAATATAAACGTCAGAGATTTCATAAACCTTGGTTTTGTCACTGTGGTAACATAAAAGGAGATGCTTCACAAAGAGAAGAAATAAAATGACAAGGCGTTGAAGATGTTTATTTCTTTTTTATAATTATGAATTTTTTATAAGTTTTTTCCATGAACTATATTAATTAAAAATTAGTTCTGGGAATATTTTTTTCATGGAGCCTAATAAAATATTGCATCAATACAAATTTTCATAGATAGATTATTTTATATTTGAAATATAGAGGTCTTCCTAAGTATGTGGAGTGGAACAAAAATAATAAAACCAAGTACTAAGTTATTCCAATGTGCCTGCTTTAGCACTCTGATTTGGGGTTAAAATTAAGTTGTCTAAGGGATTCCTATTAATTCTTCTTCATAATGTTCAACATGTAGGTTATTATTACTAAATTGTTTATTGGGCTCAAAGTTGATAGTCATATGGAACAAGACAGAGGGCATACTCCATCCAAACTTAAGCAATTTGAAGTCACATTGATTTCGCTGGGAGAGTTACATTATGCTTAAATCTCTTTCTCTCTCTCTCTCTCTCTCTCTCTCTCTCTCCATTTAAATAAATGGGACCTCAACATGCTTTGTTTGGATTGTGCCCTGATTGTGAAAGTAGTTTTCATTTTTAGTTCTCTTCTGTTCTAGTCTATAAGCATAATTGTTCTAGTCCTTAAGCATAACCATGCTCTTAAGATATTTACCACAACCATCTCTTCCAGGTATGAAGAGAAGATAAAATTCTTCATACAACTCCGTGGTGGGGAATAGAGGGGAAAGGAAAGCTTGAGAGCATGGACATGCAATTGTCATTTCACTGTTTCCTCCACCTAGTGGTGATGGTGCAATGAGATGGGACAATGGCTAGAATATGGGTGGAGGAAAGTCTAAGAAAATCAGAAGAAAAAGATTGTCTCAGAATGTTCTCTAAAGTGATGATAACAACAAAGACGCCAGTACCATTCAGTGGAACTCTTCCAAGTAGTTTGTGGCTTCCTTCAATCTCTGATCTTACAAATCCCTCAGAGGTCTGCTGTGATACTTTTGTTAAGCACTTTGAGGGTAAAATAGCTTGCATGTACGGTGACTTGGACACCACTCTATCTGCAGTTCCATAGGTGAATGTGTCCAGAGCATTGACTAATCCTGTCTTGGGGATGATTTCTAGTTATATCGAGGCCCAAGGCTAGGGATGGCTGAGAAATTCATTGGGTTCATTTTTTTGCTAAGAACTTACCAGAATGTTCACGTTTCTTCATGAACAGTTAGGAAAGAACTTGAGATTTATTTATTTTTAAATAAAATGTGGAGAAAGCAAGACAGATTTGTCCATCCCTAACCAAGGTCATGGGCATGGTTCTTGTAGGCATGCAACTTACTACCTGTTTTCTCTACTCTTGGCCTTTTGAGGTCATAACATTTCCTTTATTTCCCTTTTTTCAAAAAGAATAATCTCCAACCGTTGTATCCTTTTCTTGTAGGGGTGTTGCGAGAGAGCACCTTGATCATTTTGGCTTCCTTTCTCTGCACTTTTACCATCTCTACAATATCACCGAGAGACAATTGTTTCAACAATGTCATACAAATCTCTTACGTAAGTGAACAGTTCTTTCGAGCTGAGGGTGGGAAGTATCACTTAAGGGCTATGAGCCCAAGGACAAGAATAGGCACACATGGGTCTAGAGAGACATCATACTGTCCAGAATTCCAGAGCCGACGAAAACATTTATGGCATGTGTTTTAAAAGTTCACAAGACTGAATAGAAAGTTAAAAGGACATAAACAGCCCCATAAGCATCTAAGGGTGATTTCACAGCATCTCAAGGTGCAACGTATTTTTAAACAGGCATGTTGCATGGCTTGCACCTGAAGGGGCTGGCTTTTGCCAGACAACTTGCTATTTGATGTAAGGAAAGGCATTGTTTGACAAGGCAATCTGTCAGTGAAACTGCTAATCTTGTTTACTTGAGTATCTGTAACTCTTGTGTGAGACCTCAGCCACACTAGAGAGCAGAACTCTACCACAGGACAATCTAAGGTAAGACCAAAGTTTCTTAGTTTCTGTGCTTTGGCATTCCAAGTGGAATGATCGCCAGATTGTTTCATGCCTTTAATTCTGCAATGTCATATTAAATCGATCCTCGAGTATCAAGGAGCAAATCTACTGTGTATATATACACACACACAGGTTTGGGTTACACCCCAGTATGTTTCCATTCAAAAAAGTGATTTAGAGTCTATTTCCATATGCTCTAGCTATATGTGGGAGAGCTGGTGCATCTGGAAATTGGCTTTAAAACAACAATAACAACAATGGTTTGGACTCTGTCTTTTGGATTAGTGGGCCATCTCTTTTATGCTGGATTTCTTATATGAGATGGACTAGTACTCCTGTACTGCCAAATATAAATTGACTATGCAGATAAAACACCAGAGAATGGTGATGGGAAAGTGATTGGTGTACATTTGAACAGTCTGTGAGGAATTGCCTGTGAAGTACAAAAGGGAATCAAAGGTTGCTAAAGAAAGGATACATTTCATAGTATGATGTTCAGCCTCCCCTGTGTATGGAGGTAGTGGAATTAATCACAGAGGGGTGCATGAATCTTTCCCACTGAAAAGATACCTTCCCTCCTGGCAGGGTACCAGTTGGGTGGGTGTGCAATATTCACAACTCTAGTGTGATGGGACTGCACTGTGGGGAAATAGTTCTTATGTCAGTTTGTGTGTGTGTATCTGTGAAAAAAACCTGTGATGGATATAAATGCAGGGACTGGGAATGCTGAAATGTGTAAATGTTTCTTGGGATATATTCTGGGGTGGAGTATGCTTTAATTCTTTTTTGATGCTTTGCATGTTCATGATGTGGTCAAGTAGGTAAATGCAAATCTGTATCCTTCCTAAAACTTGCTGAAGGGACTGTGGTGTATTCATGAAATTTTGAGTGTCCTGCAGTTTCCACATATACCTAAATATCAATAGTTCATGTTTGCTCTGGGTACACAGTGGAGCCTTAACAAAGTTCACAGCCCTACTGTACCCCTGTAGACGTTTTGTCCTGTCGCACTTAATATCTTCCTATTTTTTGCCAAAAACTGGTACTTTAGCAGTAAGACTCCTTGAACTCCATGGGACAGACTTTTGAGTAGACACATCTAGGATTGTGTTGTAAGTCACACGTGGATGAAGATGTTCTGTCTGAGGTCCATCATATTTGGAGCCCTAAGGTTATGTAATAGTTTTGCCAGAATGTACCATGTACTATGAACCATGTACTGTGAACAACATAGTAACATCTATAAAATCGATGATGATGATGATCATCATCATCCATGAAAAGATTAACATTAAGTGTTAATGAAAGAGCTTATTTGGCTTTAAAAATTGATTCTTTTTAGGATGAGTGCTCTTTATTCAACCTTTCAATGTCAGTTATCATTTTAAAAACAGCTTGACCTGGAAGCATCCAGCTAAAATTGTGGTGACTGTTAATGACAGTTTTATTGGATACTATGCTTATAGTTCACATTTTGAGGTCTGTATGTAATTGATCTTTCTACCCTATGAGAGAAACACTCCAATAAGTTGGTTGCAGCACTACATTATAGTATAGAGAAATAATAATGATGTCACTTTGAGATTCAAAGATCGCGGAATAGTAATAGTCTCCTAGCTCATTCTCCCAACTGCAATGACCTCTCCAGTACTAAATCTTAACAGTCTCAGCATTATTTTTGAATTATTCATGCTAGCCTTTTCCCTCACTACAAAATCAAGGAAAATGAATGCATCATGCTCTATCAGCTCCACAGGTATTTTGGCGTTTTTTGGTTGTTGTTTTTTTAAAATGTTATTTGGTTTTCCTAAAAAAAAAGGGGGGGGGGCAAAACCTGTGCAGTGAGATGGGTCACATGCCTAGCTGAAACCAGGGGTGTGGGGAATTTTACATGTAGAAAAGGGCAAAGCACTTTCTGTATTATGCAATATTTATCTCTGTATGAATCTGTATAAACTCCAGGATCCTGTGTTATATCTTAATGGATTCTGTTTGTCTAGAAACTCACAGTGGATTTCAAAAAAAGCCCCAACATTTCTGAGCTGTCCTAATTCTATTTTGCTGTATTATTGTTGCCTACGGGACCCTGGGTTTTATTTGTAGGAAAGGAATGTTATATATCTAAATAGTTATGTGCATATATTATTGCACCATAAAAAGATCTTAATCGTGGTTTTAAAAACCCATCAGTGATATTAGGAGCAATGCTTTCCTGAGCAAAGCTAAGTGCTAGTGAATAGAATTGTTTAGCTTCAGCAAGCAGAACAAGAGAAAAGCCACAATATAACGCATATCATTCTGTCCTACGGAGAACCAGGAGTAAAAAAAAATAACACTTGTTTGTTCTTAAAATCTGTATGTCGACAACTCTTCTAGTTTATCCAGTCTAGATAATAAGAGGATACAGTTTTATCCGAGTGATGGATTTCATTAAAAAAAAATTGCACATGGGAATAAAATAAAATGCATGTAAATGTAAACTCGGGCAGGTATCCTGATTCATCTGTAGCTGGTGACCTTTAAGTTCATGATGAAAAACAAATGTCAAGCATTCAAAAGACAGGAGTATCCCTGGCTTTGCTGAGGATTTTGTATGCTATCGCACAGACTGTATTAATTTAGCCTGGCATCAATAACCTTGAAATCGGGATTTTGCACTAAAAATCCAGTTTTATGTTTATTCAGAAAGCAAAGATAAAAGGTGACTTTATTTAAGGGCCCTTCCAGTGGGAACAGGGCAAACATAATGCAGCACTGCGCGTATTTCCCCACACACACACACACACACTTACCTTGCCATTCAATACCAGCTCCCATAGCAACAGATTTTATATGAATATCTGAAATCTGATGATCTTCAGGTTACTTTGCATAGAATTTTAATCATAGCCGTGATAAGCTTGTTGTGGAATTCTGTAATGCTACTGCAAATAAAGGCATAGGAGGAAAATGCTTGTCAGGGATGCAGGGCTCTTTTTTTTTTTAATGGCTTTGAAGTTTTTCAAACTGATCAAAAGAGGAATAAAGTTGTATTTATTGATACAATATTTGCACAAAACTTATCAAGAAAATGCTTAGACTGGAGAGATACATAATCATAATAAAATTACTATCTACATTATTCCCAAATTTAACAATGTACAGACTAGTGATAGTAACCAAGGCCAGATCTACACCAAGCAGGATATAACACTATGAAAGTGGTATGGAAGTGGTATATGGAAGAGGGATGTATACTACTGCTTTATAGTGGTATTGAAGTGCGCTGACAACTGTTGAGGCCCATGATACATGCCATATACTGCTTTCATACTGCTTTCATAGTGCTATATCCTGCTTGGTGTAGATGTGTCATGGGCCCCAACAATTGTCAATGCACTTCAATACCACTGTAAAGCAGTAGTGTAGATCCTGCCTGACAATGGCCTGGAGATACCTTTTGTAGCAAAAGTACCTCGATGGGAGGTATATAAGGATCTTACAAACTGAAGCTCTTTGGAAAATGGGGGAATAGTAAAAGTGGGATACCAGTGTAGTAAACAAACAAACAAACAAACAACCCCTCCCCCATCATCTTACCTGTTTGCACTGATGTACTCCTTTAAAATAGATTAATAAAGGTGTTATTTGTGAAACTAAATGTGTGATCAATGACTCTAAATCTTGAAGAAAAATTATCTAAATGATAATGTACATTTACATATTTATTCTAAACACATACAAAGTTTCATTTAAGCTGAATAGGATTTACAAATGCACATAGGGAAAAGAATGTACTCCTTAAGATGTGTTCTTTTGTAGTTACATCTACATCTTTTCAAATTGCTCTGTTATTTCTTTGTTCCAGATTTAAAAGGAACACGTTTGCTGTGATGAAGGCAATGCTATATTTTTGAGGAAACAAAAAGGCACCCACATGTTGAAAAGAACGACAAGAGCACTAAAACCTCACTGGTTTTAGCCTAATTGAACAGCAACCAGGACTGCCTTTACAGCAATTCTCAATGCTATTAACATATATAGCAGGATATCCCAGCAGGTGGAAATAAGTATTTTACAAACAGACTAGAAAGAACTGTTGGGTTGGGATGAAGCAAGACACTAAGTATGATTAGGCCATGCTTCTCTGTTATTATCACTACAAAACTAGGTCAATTATATTTTCCCTTTCTCTAATTTTCTGTTTGCCTTATAATCCTGTTCCAAACAAAATTTAAAAAGGAGTTTTACAACAGACTTGAATGAGACACCATGGGTAGTGTTAATATTTGTAACATGCCTTTTATACTATAGTTTAAGACCCAAACAACATTTTAAAAAGCAAACTAATGGAAAAAGCAACAAAAACATATTAATGTTGGTTAATATATCAATTATGGTGAGGATCAGTACCTCAAAGACCCCAAACCAACAAAGCAAGTTATAATTACATTGATGTACTTTGATGTGTAGATGCAGCCACAATCTTGCCCACATTTGGGCTGCTTAAATCTTATTGATCTTAATGGGATTTCAAATGGCCCAACTGTCTGCAGGATTGCAGCCAGTGTCTTTTGAAATTGTGCAGAATC
This sequence comes from Anniella stebbinsi, assembly GCA_029215795.1. Lineage (NCBI taxonomy): Eukaryota > Metazoa > Chordata > Lepidosauria > Squamata > Anniellidae > Anniella > Anniella stebbinsi. The sequence continues at coordinate 285,739,923 of JARDYH010000002.1, read as the reverse complement.
ACTCACTAACAATAAGTTGTGTGTTGATAAATTTTCCTTTCTGGTGAGACATGAACATGAAAGAGAACCTCTATCAGTTTATAAAGAAACAAAGTCTGAGTTTTGCTCCAAATATCAGGGATCCGAGATAGCATTGTGACTCCCACTTCATCTCAGGAAGTCTGTCCTGGCAATGTGAACAGTCCAGATCCATGGAGCAATCTTGAATTGGCAGCAAGATGGGCTAGATGACCTAATAGGATTTGTTTCATCTTTTGCTTGCACGGTTTTATGATACCCAGGATTTATGGCTTCAAGTGATTAGAGAGCATTTCAAAGTGTCTTGTGGAATGGTGACAAATGAGAAATATGCAAGAACAGCTAAAGGGAAAGAAGATCTAAAACAATGTTCTGTAGTATGGAGAGAAAACTGAGAATTGCATTCTAGTACCAAATAGGACATAGCAAATTATGAGTTTACAATAAAATATACTAGAGCAAAAAGTCCTAATTCGTCTTACATCATATCAGCAAAAGAAGAATGTTATTACTGAATCCACTATGACTGCATTTAGAAAATACTTTTAAGTTTAGTCACTTTATGCATCCATCCCTTTTAGGGGTAAATCAGTGGCCTGGTTCACACAATCACAGGGTGGTTACCAAGCCACTGTGGCTTGGTAACCACCCTGTACGTGAAAGTCACGTGCCAGATGGATTTGCATAATTACCCTTGCTGTCATATCTTGTCTAATCCTAACCTGGTGAGGATGGCTTGTTGGGGTGGGTAACAAACTACCCAACAACCCTACAACAGCCTATGGATGCTTGGTGGTTTGTTAGCACCTCAAGAAACCACCCTCGCCTGGTTAGGATAACACAAGAAGCCGTACTGGTGAGAGCAATTATGCAAATCCAACCAGCATGCAACTGGCATGTGCAAGATGGTTAACTAGCCATGGTTGCTTGTTAACCATCCTGTGATCGTGCCTACTGGGTGACTCAGTGGTGGATCCTGAATTTCAGATATCTCAAGAATGCAAACAGAAAGTTGTTCACTTATCAGAGGTACTATAGCAAAAGAAAATTTCTTAATCCCAGTAAGTATCACTGGCCTCTATCTAAAGGAATTAACATAAAGGAACCATACCCATGTTGTACATGAAGCAAGATGTCATTCATACGATGATGTCTAAGTCCTACCTGTCATTTGAAGCAGTTCCAGGTCTTTATAAAAAGACCCACAGCTTAGTGGGCATCCTAGCCATCCTGCACAAAATACACACACACCAACAACCCCCAATGGTTTGGAAATGACTACACTAACTCATACAAAATCTGCAACAACCTACAAACCTTTATTTTGTCTTTTGTCCCGGTAACATCCTAAGTAAAACAACAACAACAACAACACACTTTCAGAAATGAACAGAATTTAACTGTGAGTACTGCAAATCCAGTGAGTGCTGTTCTCGTAGTTCTCATAGTTATCTACCTATTGAATTAGTAAAAATATGCTAGTCTTTTGCAAACGTGATCTCCTGCTCCAAAAATGGGAAGGAAGAGATGGAAAAACAAATTGTAGATGGAAGAGAAATCTTTCAAAGGAAGAGGAAATGTGCATTTTTCTAGCGTAGGTCAAATGGGTCAGATCTGCAGGCCCTTTGTAATATAAATGCATTGGCACAAGCCAGAGATGCTGGCCTTTATCCAACACAAATACTACTAAATTAGCAAGAGGATGGAGCTTTTGTGTGAGCCCAATAAGAGACTACCTGAAACACGCACCAGGCATGAGTGCTTGAGTGGTTCTCCACAAGCCATTCAATGTCCTTGGCTTGGATTTGTATCTATATAACGGGTATTTCCCCCCCCCCCTTTTCCTTTGCGACTGCAATAGCAGAATGGAAAATCTTCAGGCCTACTTGGAACTTGATGAATGGATATGAAGAACTTTTCCAATAACAAACAGTGAGCACTTAAAATAAAGCACCCAGCCAAATAATCACCTAATAATGCAGTGATAACATTGTAATGTATCCGTAGAGAAATTGAATTTAATATAATTTCCTAATTCCAACAAGCATCACTGGCCTTCTCTTCCTTTTCCTCTTTCTAAAGGACCAAAATGAAGGAAACACACCACTTTGTGCTTCATAAAGCATGTTGCCATTCATATGCTGGTGTCCCAGTTTATATATCCTTTTAATCGATCCCAGATTCTTGAGAGAGGGCTCACAGCTCAGTCGGCATTATCCATATTTCCATTTAATATAACGTAGCAAACGTATTAGACCCAGCCCAAAATATTTTGCTCCTTGAGGCAAAGTGCAAGATTCCACCCCCACCCCTCATATAACAGCTGACTGGAGTGGCATATGAATCTTACTTCAGCATCCTCCTCACCTGATAGCAGCAGCAGGCTATTTCAGGAATGCAGGGCAGGCCACATTTCACACTTAGTGCATTCCTCCAACATGGCTCATGCCAACTTCTTTCTTTGGTCTGGGTGTGGTGGCTCCTTGCTTGAGGCTAACTGTTCATCTGGCCATTTGCCTTCAGCTGAAGTTGTGAATTTGGACAATGCAGGGGGCTCAAGAGAAACACCCCACGACTGCTCACTCCCAACCCACCTGTTGCCAAGGGAGGCCAATTCATATTGTCTAATTGTAAAGCCAGAGATCCCCTATATTGGCATGTATAGTGCAGATATTCACCAACCAGTGTTCAGGGACCCTTCCTGGTTCTGGTGGGCAATCAGGTAGGAGATGGTGCTCATCAGTGGGCTTCCTAGTGTAACCCTTATGCCACTCAACAGTAAGTAGCATTTGCATGGTGGTGACCAACGAGGCCGGCAGGCTCTACTACACTGTGTAACACAGCTCAGCCCAGTCCACCCAAGCCCTTCATTTGACTGTTGCAAGCACAATGGACAGAATCATGGCAATCCTGCTCACGGCAACCAGTGTGGAGCAGACTAAAAGAACTTCATGAACTGATACATTTTATGAGTGAATAAAATGAGTATAATAAATAAATAATTCATATTTCCTATTGCCACCTACCCCTCTGATGAGCACCTACGGAAGCCGACCCAGCCCCATGAACTTAGGCTACATGATAACGGAATATAAAACTTCAGCAGCAAAAAAGGCAATTATCACAGAGAATGCACAGGACTGCATGGGTCCTTAACATGTCATGGAATGTCACCCCCTGTGCCATGAAGCTGAAGGAAATGATTGGTGTACAGTCTACTAGCAATTCCGTCTGTGTAAAATGACTGCACTCACTTTGGTAGGAGGAGGGGGAGTTAACAAGGAAATTTTAGTTTCAAACTCGAGATGTTTTTCCAATAGTCCCCACTCTTTACCCAATTTTCCAGCTGAGCTGACTGAGGCATGAGGAGGTGAAGAAGCTTGAGCAAGGTCATCCAGGAAATCAATGAGCAAGGCCTGTTTAGAGCTCAGCCTTCTCTTAGCAGCTCTTCCTTTGCTGTAGCTATTGGGCTACTACAATCATGAAAATTCCCTGTGCTCCAAGTGTAGGCTGCGAGGGAATGATGATAAAAAAAATGTCGCAGATGTGCTCTAAGAACAATTAAAATTAAAGTACGACACCTTATTCCCATAAGAACAGAGGGGTTTAATTAGTATGATATGTTTCAAGAGGTTAATCCTTTTCCACAATGCATTCACTATCAGATGGATCTTATTGATTCCATCTAAAAGATATCATCTTCTTTTACTTCCATGAACTAACATGCGTTGTGAAAAATTGAGTTCCTACAATGCCAAAGATCTTATTTTCACTATATCCCAGTTTATGTCACAGTACTTGGCCTAGGATAAGTAATTCAGGATTCGCCCCTAAGTGGCATATTATTTACTTCATATCCTTGGTAATACACTGGTGAATTTGAATAGTAATTAATCTAAAAAGAGTGGCTCAGCTACCTCTGAGGGGTATAGGTTAATTTTTTTAAGCACAATCAGCAACATCACAGTAGCTTTACTAACATTCCCTTCCATCACCAGATTTATATCAAGTACCCCAGCTATTTCCGTTGCAAATTTCTCCAACGACCACATTTGGAAACTGGATAAGTCAGTGGACTCACAGTGAACTAAATATGATGGGTGATAGCAGAGAGAGAGAGATTGGCTTCAGCCGTTGGGTAATGGCAATCTTAATCCTGTAGTCAAAGATGGTGACCCAGTTCGCACATCAAGGCAACAATTCCCAGGAATTACGACAGATGAGCACTGCATACAAGCCAATTCCAATGTTAATTAACAATCTAGGAATGGGCCATTGTTTCGTGACATCCAAACCCAGAAACCCTGGGCTATTTAGGGGTTAACCAACCCTGAAAAACTCAACTATCACCATGAACAACCCAGAGTTTCTGGGTTCAGACATCATAAAACAACTCAGAAACAGCATTCCTGGCTTGTTGGTTAAAATCAGAAATGACTGGTACACGGTGTTCATCCCCACAAATTCCTAGGTTAAATAACCCAGGAATTGCTGCCGTGACATGCAAACTCATTAAATGTCCTCTTTAGTAAAAACAAACAAACAAACCTCTGCCCCAAAATATGTGTCCACAGAAATCTTCATAAGAACTATCATTATTTTTAATACTACAGATCTTGATGTAATTTGTAAAATATCAGGATATAGATTAATGATCCCTTGGCCCTATATTCCTAGGATATAGACTAATGATCCCTAGTAGCCTTTTTGCATGGATCCTCTTTGTTTCAACCCATTTTCTTTACCCACATGATTGACCAACTTCCTGGCAGCTTCCTATTTATATAATAATAATAATAATAATAATAATAATAATAACAACAACAACAACAACAATAGCACATCAACATACAACCCTCCCCAACCTTAAGCTTGGTTTTCTTTGGAGCATCCTATCTCATTGTCCCCTCGTGCCACTTCTGTTCCCCTCCCCCAAGACTCCCCCTTGCCTCCGTTTTATCTTTACCAGACCATTTGTCTACTCTGCATCCTTCTTCCAGCCACTTCCCTCTGGACTCAATGCCCCTTAGCTTCCCTATTTCCGGAGACTTCTTTCCATTACTCTCCCTGTTCACAAAGTGTTTCCTGTCCCTAAAGACTGCATGGGGTTTCAATCTTTCTCTTTCCTTACAGAAGGTGGATTGCAAAAATTGTTACAACTTTGTTCCCTGAGCATTTTGAACTTTTGCAAACATTCCATACTAGTAGCCAATCAATGCCAGAGGCTTCAGCACCACAACAACCTCAACCAACCAACCAGTCCACTTACCCCCACACACAAAATCAATATCTATATATCTATATAATACACACACACACACACATACACACACACACAAATGAATGAAACAGGGAAAGTTACAAAATTTGTTTGGTATAGAAATGGAAATGTGGAACCCAGAATTTTAATAACTGGTTGCTTGGTTATAGTTTCCAAATACTTTATTTTCAGTTTTGTTCATGTGCACTTCCTTTGATTATTGGATTGTTCAAACCATCAATTTTGAATCCTATGAAAATGTGTTTAAGAGTGGTGGGAAGAAAACTGATTTTCTTTTGCTCCATATTCATGCTGTGGGGGGAAAATGTTCTATGGTTACGTTTTGCCATTAATCTTTATTTTAGAATTGTGATAAGCTCAAAACAAACACACATTAGTAATTTGTTGGCAACCTTCAGCAATAAGGAAGCACAGCTCATCAGTTCTAATCTAGAGATCAAAGCAATTCAGTGGCAACATAAAACAGTTCTGTTTCAGAAATGACAGGATATTCCTTTAAAAACAGAACATCAAAAAAATGTGAGAAAAATGATTTTATATTTAACATTGTGGCAGTGGTGGGTAAGGAAGGAAGAAGCGGATAGATTATGCTGGTAGTTCTTACAGTTGGAAAAATACCTTGTGCACCGAAATAAGATTTTTACTGGTAAGGGCAATCACACCGATCCAGGAATCATTCTACATATAATGGTCATCTTACACACAGAGAACATGTGTGTGCACAAGATCTTACGGTATGAGGTGGAAAATAAATCCACATTATGTATAGGCCATTATTGCTGCAGGCAAACTAAGTGATCTGAAGAAATGGTGCAGCAAGTCAACTGGACCAGGTGTGCATGAGGTAGGTCACAAAAATAACCACGTGCATGATCCTACAAATCATACAATACAACTGCAGCACCCTTTGTCAGGATGAATGATGGTACATCTTCATATCTTTTGATAAAGGGATATAAACTTAAAACCAAAGAAAGCCATGTTGGTCCGTAAGAAAAACAAATCCAAAATCCAGTTGGACCAAACCCTTTGATAGGAACAATCAAAATGCAACAAAATAGTGAACAAGCTTTCAAGTTCTCCAGAACTCTTCATTGGCCTGGAAATTAAGCAGAACAGGTGGGGAGGCAGGTGGGAGAAAAGCTACCTTGATGTAGTAGAAGCCACACAATCTGCATTTAGCTCTAGGGTCATAGTCTTAGGGTAGGGTGACCAGATAAAATCCAGGTCAGGGCTCATGTAACTTTAACAGTTGTAGAGCAAAGGGAATTTCAGCCAGTGTCATTTGTATGCAATTAGTTCCTGGTGAAATTCCCTCTTCATCACAACAGTTAAAGTTGCAGGGGCCCTGCCTTCTCTTGCATATGGTTGCTCTAGTATAGTGCCTGCACCTTTAACTGTTGTGATGAAAAGGGAATATCACCAGGAACTAATTGCATACAAATGACACTGGCTGAAATTCCCTTTGCTCTACAACTGTTAAAGTTACATGAGCCCTGACCTGGATTTTATCTGGTCAGCCTATCTTAGGGTCAAACTGCACCTCACATTTGAGACATAGCATGCAGCTTGCCCTATTTTTAATTAAGTTTAAACTTCTCTCCTTATCTGAATTAAAAGCTTGTGCACTTATTTATGTGTAATTAAAAGCCAAAAACAGGCATTACTTTACATCTGAATCTAGCAACTACATATTCCCCCCACCCCATTTTTACTTTAGAGTAGGTTCAGGGAGCAAAATTCAAAAGCCCTCCTACCCCACATGCTAAGATCCCAATCCAGATTGCACCCCCTGTGCCTGCTCTAGAGTACAAATTAAAAAAGAAAAATTTGGGGCACAGTCCTCTGCATGTTTAGACAGAAAAAGTCCTACAAAGCCTAGCATTTCCAGGCCAGCCATGTAGGCACAGGTATATTCCTCAGCCAGTATTCCCCATGTTTAGGGTGACCATATTTGGGAAACCAAAAAAGAGGACACCTAGTGTGGGGGGGGAAGCGGCTTTCCAGGGCTTCCGGAAAGCACGTCATTCCCCCACCGCCACCTTAAAGGCCCTGACTGGAGTGGAGGAGAGGAAAGTGTGTTATTCCTACCCCCACCCCCCCACCCACTAAAGATTAATAAATCTAAAACATTTAGAGGTCTGCAAATATAGAATAGTGAAGCTGCAATCCTCTGTATACTCACTGAGAGTAGGTTCCATTGCACACAGTAGGACTTACTTGCGAGTCAACATGGCTAGGATGGCTCTGGGAATATCTCCTGATCTCTGGGAATGCTGATTTCTGATTTCTGGGAATAGTGCCCTAAAATACAATATGCCAAAACCAGTTTTATCTTCTTTATGACTGGCAAGCCCTTACAATATTCAAAGCTTTCTTTTGCCTTTTTTCCTAGTTACATTTTCACATTTTTTAAAATCAAAACCATTAGTGCAATAAGCTTCATTCTGCCCCTCTCAACATATTCATTTTCCCTCTCATTAGCTATGGACCCAATTTTTCTTCAGTCAACCATAATACTGGTACTTCCCCTCCACCAAAAAATATTCTGGACTATTTTTTTTTATTGCTGTCCATTGATGTTTTATTAATTTTCTCTGTAGAATACTGGCATTATGGAACAATTAAGAGTAATATCAGCTTTCTATAGCCTCAAGCATTTCGGGAAGTCTCTTGCTGCTTTACAGGACTAGAATGAGAACAAGTCTATAAAAAGAACATTATCTTAAAGATCGTATCGGTTTGTGGGTGTTTTTTGTATTGTTTTAACGAAAAAGCTTTTTCCTGTAGAATACAGCAACAACTATCACATACTACTAGGGATGTCAGAGAAATCCACAATGGATTTAGATGAGCTTGGATTTCTGTGAATGCAACCTGTGGATTCTGCAGCGGATTGGCTTTTCCTGAGTCGTGTGTATTCCATGAACTGGTTTCCTACTTTTAGGGAGGGGGGGGATTTGTGCACAACCGCATCAGCAAAGAGGAACAAAATTCTCATATATCCCTAAAAGAGAAACCCAATTCTAGTAATGACAACAGACAAAAAGATGCCTGACAGTCTGCAAAACACAGAGAGCTCCATCAGACAGCGCTTTATTGCACACTCCTTACTGGGCACTCACGGATTTTCACAGGTCCCTCTCACATCGTCGTCTTCCTCCCACGTGCCTCCCATCCCTTCTAGCCTGCTTTGCGCCACAAAACCAAAAACCCACCACCCCAGTATTTTTAAAGACAGAAGTTGCCGCTATCTCCTGCTGTGTGCAGGATAAGCAGCACGATCAAAATGACCCACTGAATGGGCCACGTGCACGTTGTTTACTTCCTCTTTCAAAAGAGAAAGTAATGAGGGACAAACGCGCAGGCAGAGAAGCGACGGTAAGCAAACACGTTTTCCCCCTGTATAATGACGCTCACAGTCAGAACGGATTTAAAATAAATAAATCCATACATCCCTATGCACTACAAACTCCTATAGCCAGTTTACATGGACTTGAATCAGGATGTGAGATTTGTGTGTCTTATAAATGCATACAAATGCTCTTTTGACAGGTGGGTAGGTGTTCATTTCCAACCAAACTTTACAGTTTGGTTTAGTTTCACTTGTACAACCTTTGTGTCATGGCAGTCCAAATTGCCACTAGTGTGCTATGTGTGGGGAACAGCCACCTAAATAAATATGTTTTACTTACTGCTTGCTTGGGCTGCAAACAATCTCAGATTTGCTGCATAAGCAAGAATTAGTGTCCCTGCCTCACCTTCTTACTACCTTTTGTATTCAACCAGCAGCATTGTGCCAGTCACGGATCACATCCTGGAATTTGGAGACAATGCCAAGATTCTACCACCTATGTCTATATAATAGGTTGTGCCCACATTAGCTTGGGTCCTAAGAAGCTCTTATGCTTTTGCAGGGATGGGGCAATTTCTCTTGACTCCCCCTCCCTTCCCATATCCCACTCCATACTCAAGGGTCCCTGAAACCCGAGAAGAACAGGGGCTGCAAAGGGAAGTGGAAGGCAGGAAAACTCTTCCACTCAGAGAAGGGAAATTCGGATCCCAGGCATTGGGTCCCTCTTCATAGTGTTATGCTTGCCCCAACTTTCTTGGGTGGCAAAAAGTTCCAGGTGTGTAGGCTGACCATATGAAAAGGAGGACAGGGCTCCTGTAACTTTAACAGTTGTAGAGAAAAGGGAATTTCAGCCAGTGTCATTTGTATGCAATTAGTTCCTGGTGAAATTCCCTCTTCACCACAACAGTTAAAGTTGCAGGCACTATACTAGAGTGACCATATACAAAAGAAGGCAGGGCCCCTGCAACTTTAACTGTTGCGATGAAGAAGGAATTTCACCAGGAACTAATTGCATACAAATGGCACTGGTTGAAATTCCCCTTTCTCTACAACTGTTAAAGTTACAGGAGCCCTGTCCTCCTTTTCATATGGTCAGCCTATGTAACACTGACCCAGCTTCAGTTACCGAGCCCCTCAAATGGCACAGATCAGCAAAGCTCTGTCTCCCTCTCTTTCTACTCCAAATAGCAGTTTTTCTGTTTGTTTCCTTCCACAGACACCTAGCTTGCCCCCTCCCCCTGACTGGTTATTTATTTATTTGTTTATTTATTATTGTTGCATTTCTATATCACCCAACAGCTGAGGTTCTCAAAAAAATTACACAAAAATTAATGCACCAATGTAAACTTGGTCTTGTTTAACTTAAGGATCTACTTGAATGGGTCCGAAACACCCTGGGGGTAACCAGTGCTAATCCAAACAGATACCTAGCTTGCCCCCTCCCTCTGGCTGGTCATGTGGTGGTAAGGATGAATAGTCTTCTCCAACTATCTCATTTCACTAATGAGATAGTTGACTGGCAATTTTATCAAGGACTGTCAAACAACACCCAGTCATTCTGGGCCCATAATCCTCTCCTGTCCAAACCCAAACCTTACAATAATATTCACTCAGATGAGGAGTAGAAGTTGCCTCATTGACAAGAATAACCTTGCTTTGTTCCTTTCTGCTAAAAGTTATTTTAGCTTGTAGTACACAACCTGTGACCCTCCAGATGTTTTAGCTACAACTCCCATGATCCCTCAGCATTCACTATGCTACCAAGGGCTGATGGGAGTTGTAGGCCAAAATATATGGAGGATCACAAGTTGCCCACCTCCATTTTAGACAATTATTATTAAATGTTACTTCCATTGAGCCTGAAATTGTGTGTGTGTGTATGTGTATATCTAGAAATGTAAATAAATAATTTTATCATAATATAGAAACTGCTAACTGGACACTTAAAAGTGATGTGAACATGTCATCCACAGCAATGCAAAATGCATTTGAAGCTGCAATCCTCTACTTATTTACTTGGGAGTAAGCCCCATTGAATTCAGTGGGATTTTCTTTTTACTAGGCATGTATAGGTTGACACTGTTTAGGTTTATAACTTGAGAATGTGTGTGTGAATAGTGAAGAATTTAGTGACAAATCATCGCCCTTTTATTATTAGATGAAAATAATATTGGAAATACTATGAATAAACATAAGGAGTAGTCTTGAAAATTGAAATTCATTTTATAGCTGCTTTCCCACAGCTTAAATATGGCATTGGAAAACATTCTTAGGCTGCACTGCAAACCTATGCAGTAGGCTGTGTGACACCTGCAGGCACAAATGCATCTCATACACCTTCCTTGGTGATCCCTCCCATTTTTTATTCTCCCAGCATTTTAACAGCTAAATTAACCCAATTTTAACCCTTGCCATTTTAAATTTGTATTTTAATTTGTTTTAATCTCTGCTGCTTGGTTTTATCCTGATTGTGTTTTCTATATTGTATGTTATTTTGTGTTTTTAGATTGTTGTTTGTTTTATATTTCTTAAAATGATTTGATGGTTTTAATTTTTGTGAACTGCCCAGAGAGCTTCGGCTATAGGGCGGTATACAAATGCAATAAATAAATAAATAAAATTAACATAAGCTAGGACTGCTGTGAAATAGGTTTCTGTTGATGCTGAAAACTGTGGATTCAAATGAATTGTTCAGTGTGTTGGGGCTCAGATCTACATTTGCCTTCTCCTCGTCTTCTGGCAGATTACTTGTCTTTTGCTGCTCATTCCATGGCAGCCATTTTGTGGGTTCTCAAATTGGCAAATATACTCAGAGCCCCCCAAAATTGCCTGCTTCCTTTCCTGAGCATAAGTCTCATTGAACTCAGTGGGGGGTTTACTTCTCAGTAGATATCTGTAGGCTTTTGCTGTAATTTGGGAAAAGGTATACATTTAAGACAGTGTCTATAGTAAATTCATTTGCATTATTTCTTTAAAAAACAGTATTTTACAACTTCCTGTAAGTTGTTAGCTTGTCTTAACTAGCCACGAAACTACATTTGCCTGTTGTTGGGCCAAAGAGTGTAACTCTACAGTGTTTATATGTTGTATTCTGTGGCAACCTTTTCCCTTCACATTTCAGAATTGTAAAGGAGCTGCCAAAAGGAGCTACTATCAAAATATGAGACATTGAAGACAATCAAAAACATCTAGACAGAAAATTGCATTTTCAACATGAGAACCTCAATAGTTAAGGCTACATTTGGGACATTGCTATGACCGTCTTATTTTCTCATTATGCTGTCAAAGTTGGGATTCATGCCAGGTTTTGAAGCCATTCAAACAAAGGATAATTTCATAAACATCCATTTCATAAACCACAGCATATCTAATTCTTTTGAGTTCTGAATGCAGAGTTGAACGTAGAGCTTGTAGTCTACAGAGAATTTGCCTGGAAAACATAAAACAATCTACTAGGTAAGTTGGAAAGCTGTTGACATAGGAAATGGAAATTTGCTGGTACTCTCTTATATCCATAGTTTTATACTCTACTTTGCCTGATATTTGCTGATTGGAGCAGTAAATCTTGATGTTAGTATCCCATTTCAGAAATGTTCCTGGCATTATCTATTTGGCAGTTTGAAAAATAGTATAAAACTCCCAATGCATTTGAGCACATGTTTCAAAACAGCAATTGCAAAATCCATTTCCACTTATGCAAGAGGAAAGTTAGAGCCCACTTCAAGTCGCTCCATTTCTCAGGCTGCACGGTGTGTGCTTGATTTGTGGGAGGGAGACATAACCTGAAAAACATTAGAATTAACTAGATTTACTTTTCAGAGATCCATGGTCTAATAGGAAATAACAAATCTTCCAAAGCATAATTGCTGTCTCCTCTCCACCCCCAAAAGGGCATGCATTCAAGCCAATAGGATCCATACATGAAAAGCATAGATTTATTATTTTGTGAATAGCATATCAATTTTCACTTTTCAAAATACACAGACAATTATAGAAATAATGAGCCAAACCAGATATTAATCAAACATCATATTGCCACAAAAAAATGGCAATGGTGTGGCTAGTAACCTCCTCTGCCATCATACTATCTAGTTATTAGTATAAACCGACAATGCAATCCTATACATGTCTACTCAGAAGAAACTCCCCATTGAGTTCAGTGGGATTGACTTCTAAGTAAATGTGTATAGGATTGCGGCCTCAGCCTTATTCTGTGAAGTCACAGTAAGCCTAGTTTTTCACCTCCTGGTGCTGGTCAGAGCAAGGAAACATGGTATAACATCATACGGCAGAGGGTAAGGGGAGGATCTGTTTGCCATTTGTGTATCCTGCGTCAGGAGAGGGTAAGGACACATTGGCTTAGTTCGGATGACACTTTAAGCAATGGAGGGGGGAAGAGGCAACAGTCAGTTGTGTTGCTTATTGTGTCGTGTGACGGGCGACACAATGCACACACAACTGGCAGCACGTTATTAAGCAACAAGGAAAAACAACGGGCTGCTCCGTTGTTTTTCAGAGCCTTGTTGCTTATTATGAGGCAGCGACTTTCAGCCGCACAATGGGGGAGGGGCAACATGTCGTGTGGAGGGCACTCCAAAAATAACCTACACTCCATTGCCTTTTCCCCCCACCATTGCCTAAAGTGTCATCCGAACTAAACTATTCTTTCACTTTTTTATCTTAAAATGGAGGGGCACTGCTGTGAGTTTAGATAGCATCACATGTTTCTCTTTTTTAAACAGGCTCATTCATTCATTCATCGAATCAGTGGTGGAGAATATATGGTCCTCTAGATGTTGTTGGATGGCAACTCCAATCAACCCTAGGCAGCACTGTTAATGGTGAGGGATGACCATGGATTAGCAGTCACCCAGCCAGGGCTGGCCCTACCATTAGACAGAGTGAGCCAGTAACCTCAGGTAAACTGTTTTCGATTGTCATGAAAGAGCATTACATTGTTGTGTTGTAGTTGCATTTTTACTGCCAGGGAGAGGGTTTTTGTAGGATTTTCTGTCTCAGGTGGCAAAATAAATTGGCTGGCTTTGGATACTATGTACCTTGACTTGAGGGAGGGAAACCATTTGGCTGCATGTCTCAAGCAGCAAAACACCTTGGGCAAGCCTTGCCCTTTACCTCCCCCTCCCCCCCAAAAAACCCCATTTCCAAATTAAGACAGTTATAAAATTACAAGATTTATTACATTAATTATAAATTTATTTATTTGTTTAAGCTGTAACCTTATGCTAGGGTGACCAGATAAAATCCAGGTCAGGGCTCCTGTAACTTTAACAGTTGTAGAGAAAAGGGGATTTCAGCCAGTGTCATTTGTATGCAACTAGTTCCTGGTGAAATTCCCTCTTCATCACAACAGTTAAAGTTGCAGGGGGCCTGCCTTCTTTTGTATATGGTCACTCTAGTATAGTGCCTGCAACTTTAACTGTTGTGATGAAAAGGTGATTTCACCAGGAACTAATTGCATAGAAATGACACTGGCTGAAATTTCCTTTTCTCTACAACTGTTAAAGTTACAGGAGCCCTGACCATAGGCGTGTGCAGCCCATTTCATTAGGTGGTGTCCGCAGGGAATTTTTAAGGTAAACATTGATTGAATATAGAGTCATGAAGGATGTTTTTTCATTCATCAAACAAATTAAATAAACTCAAACTTTACTAAACTGTATTTTTTTATTTAACAACTAACCTGTACTTTAAAAATACAAATTTTAAAAATGAGCCACCTGCCATGACCCACAACAACAGCAACGGGTTTCAGTGTAGAAAATTCCCCACTATAGGGGTCTGCATGGACTGCCAACTCTATTCCCAAGCCAACTACCTGACAGGCACAGAGTGCCACAATGTTATGGGATTTGCAATTATGACAGTCTAAATACATATGAACTAGCACATATGTGGCTGATTAAGGCTGCACTCCTATACACACTTACACTGAGTAAATTCCATTGAACTCAATGGGATTTACTTCTGAGTAGATGCACTGGTGTTCTTAGATCAACTAAAGTGACTTAAGTCAGGTGTTCATCTGAAATCATAGAATAGTAGAGTTGGAAGGGGCCTATAAGGCCATCGAGTCCAACTTGATGAAGGCATGGGTTGGGTTGTTGAGGCTCATTCATACAACTTCTGCAAATAACCTTGTACACTGTGTCCATTGTTAGGGTCCGTCTGAATTGTTCAGTCATGAGCCCATGTCATTGCTTATAGAGTGATCTCCATCTTTGCAATGCAGCTCGGGCTTTAAAAAAAGTGTATAGGCATCACGGTGTGAACATGTAAGGGTGGCAAGCGCAGAAGCGTGGATTTGCAGATCCGTGGGATTAAGTTGCCTGCTAGCTTAAATCCAAGTACTCTGGTTCTGAATGATTCTGAAAACTTGGAAGGATGGACGTAAAGAAGGGGCTTGATGGATGACAACCCCCCCTCCCAACATACTGAAGCAGTGAATCACAGGGCCACGAATCCAGGAAAATTACACAGCATCTGAGTCTGCAGCAAGAAGGAGCTGAGCTGTCTTTGTTTCCAATTGCACTACAAATTTAAAAGGTGTTGCTTGCAGAAACTACCCCCAGTTGCTTTTTTTTCTGATTAGCAGTATTAACCATATAGTATTATTTTTAGAACACTATTCTAATCAGAAAAAATTGGGATTTCTAGTTAAGGTGCCTTGAATGTAAATACCAAATCTTATGCAGGCAAAAATACCAGCTTTCCTCTGAATTTCACTTGAAACTTATGCATTATGGGCCGAGATGCTAATCATTTCCTAACTGCACTCCTATACACACTTACTTGGGAGTAAGTGGACGATAGGAGCTGGGCCGAAAACCAGGCCCCTTCACACATGGGAGCCCAGAGCCTAGAGCCTTGGAAACGAAGCACAGCAGAGGCAAGGGGATGCCTTGAGGGCTGTAGCCGATTCTTCTCGGCCACGAGGTCGCAGGGGAATGTTCTGCACAAGGCGCCACAGCCGCTCCTTTTCCCCGGGCCTTCACGCTGTTTAACCCGGCCTCACTGTTGCTCCACAGAGCCTGCTTACCTGACCAATTATGAATCGGCGGGGCTCTCCAACTCTCCAACACAGCTCTCCAACTGGGACAGTAGGGCCTAGCACTTGAAGCCCTCTCAATTCCTACCTTGCTACGAAAGCGGCGGAGGAAACCCTCGGCCTGCAGAGCCGCCCATCAAAGCCACTTCCACTGGCTTAAAGGTTTGCTAGCCTGCCTGCCTGCCTGCCCGAGACGGAGGTTTTCGCCCGCAGGAAGTCTCGTGGGGCGCACGCTCTTCCTTGCCGCTGCTCCCGCGCCCGCCTTGGCGCCGAGTCCTCCTGCCCCTGTGCTGTGCCATAGAGGAGCTTGGGCAAGAGCGCCGCCCCTCGCTTGCTCTCCTCTCAACCTCGTTGGATCTGTCCACTCAGCGGCAGCTGTGGGAGAGCGGCGGCAGCGGGCGCTAGCAGGGGGCGCTGGCAAGGGGCGCTGGGCATTAGGTGGTGCCTGGGCACCAGGTGAACTAGCTGTGCGCACGCCAATGGCCCTGACCTGGATTTTATCTGGTCACCCTACCCTACGCACACTTTCCTGGGAGTCTGTTGAAGCTGCACTGTGGTGTGCAAGCCTCATGGAACACAGGGGGGGGGGGGGTTTACATTTGAGTAAACACAGCAGGGGTGGGCAAATTGTGGCTCTTTGGGTGTTTTGGCCTACATCTCCCATCAGTCCTAGCCAGCACACGTTGCCCACCCTCATGTATAAGATTTCATGGTTATTTACTATATTTATATGTTTCCCATTAATACCAGTAATCCGGGCATATAACAATAAAAGCAAAATAGTTAGATAAAAACGGTAAATCCACATATTCGAAATATGGCATAAAACAGTAGCAGAGACTAGAACCAATCAATATAGCAAAGCTAATAGCAGAATAAAAAATTACAACAGATTCAAAAGTCCAGACCTACATCATTGGGAGGTTGTAAAATTTAAATTTCTTTCTTTATTGCATTTCTATACCACCCAATACCTGAAGCTCTTGCCTTGGAATATTAAAAAAAAAGACATTCATTTGCAAAGACAAAAGCATAGGTGCAAGGCCAGGCTCCCTGGAGGGTATATTGCATAAGGGTGGCGTCACAACTGAGAAGGCCCTTTCCATCTGACAGGGGCATCCACACAAGGGCCTCTAAAGAAGTGCTTTAGGTACACAGAGCTATATCGGGGAGGGAGCAACGGTTAGACACCTGCTACAGGTTCATACTCCAGCAAGTGGAAACATGATTGGACACCTGCTACGGGCCCGTACCCAAGCAGGGCCCCACTGACAAGAGCTCTCTGAACACCCTCATCGCAAGCTGCTTGTTCACCTGCCTTTCAATCTGGCCCAGACAACAGGGGCAGTGAGAAGAGCAGTAGATGTCAGAGCTTACTTTCTCACTGGCTCTCTGCATGTCAGGCATGCAAGTGGTAGCAATGATGAGAAATAGGAGGAGGAGCAATAGCAACTGGCAACAATGGTGGTGAGAAGGTAGATTCACTGCAGGAGGAAGCCCATGGATGGCATCTCGCCCAAGGGCCTTCAAAAACCTGGAGACGGCGCTTACTTGGACACAAGCCATTTACGGCTTTAAATATTAAGACCAGCCTGTTGAATTGGAACCAGAAATAAGACTGGTACACCTAACAAAGACATGGGAGTGAAGGGACTGGGAGGAAAGGATGTTGCCTGTCACCACTGATATAAACCCTGTGACAACTGAATAACTATACTTGCTTCAGAAGTGCAAGTTGTGCTGCTGTGTGTGTTTTAGATTTTCATAGGAATCTTTTGATGTGCTTTGAAACTCAAGAAAAGCAACACACCCACACACCCACACACACACACACACACACCGTATTCTGGTGAAAGCAGTCTAGACGTTTCCAGAGGCCTGAGGCAAAGGCAAAACTAACTTTGATTTGACACCGATGGAAATTTCCCTCCTAGGGTAGCCACTTATGCATTGTCAAAAAAAGAGGACAGAAAAAGACATCATTTCCCAAAATATTTGCAAATGCTTATAGCAAATGTAGAAATAATTACTATAATTTAAATAGAAATACCATATATCTCACCGCAGTGAGGAAGGTTGACATGGAGCCTATCTACACTACTGCTTTAAAACGGTTTATAACAGTTTTAAACAGGTTAAAAGCAGTAGTGTAGATAGGCTCTAGGTGACCTATGTGCCTGCCCAGTTTGCTGTCCAGGTGCTATTGTTGATGGGCAACTTCAAAGCCTCTGCTGTTCTCTCCCTCCTTATGGTTCTTTAAATCAGACATGGACTGGACAGCCCATCAATAGAGGACACCTTCAAATAGAGGACTGTTGTCTGTAAAGTAGGACAGTTGCCTGGTCACTTTATGGACCACCCCAAATGGACAACAATACTGGAACCTGGCCTTGCAACAAACACCGCTGCCAGCTA
The DNA here is from genome assembly GCA_029215795.1 of Anniella stebbinsi. Classification (NCBI taxonomy): domain Eukaryota; kingdom Metazoa; phylum Chordata; class Lepidosauria; order Squamata; family Anniellidae; genus Anniella; species Anniella stebbinsi. The sequence continues at coordinate 285,721,788 of JARDYH010000002.1, read as the reverse complement.
GACCCTGAAAACACTATCACTGGACCAAACGGCTGCAGACGCACAAGCGGATCATACAACTGCTCATCCTCAAACATGGCACCTACTATCATGTGTCAGAAAAGCCCTTCTGCCATGAACCTAGGCCAAATTGGACAGTCCTTAGGCAGAATAAATGGGCACAAATTTGACATTAAAAAAGTGACATTGACAAATCTGTGGGGGAGCATCTCAACCTTCCCATCATTTAGTAACAGACTTCAACATGGCTGTCTTGCAACACAGAACCTTTAGAGACAGAATTCAGTGTGAGACCTCAGGGTTGACATTCATTGTTATTTTTAACACCTTGGCACTTGGCTTGAACTGATCGTCTGAATGGCTTAGTCATTACAAGTCCCATCTTGTAGTTTAGTTTCTTTAACATTATAGAGGTCACTTTAAATTGAAATTGAATGTTTCTATCTGCCTATAACTGACTTGTTTCTATCCATTCCTGCATCTGATGAAGTGGGTTTAGGCCATGAAAGCCCATGCCTAATAATAAAACACTGTTAGTCTTTAAGGTGCCATAGACTCTTATTGTTTTCATACTATAGACAAACACGCCTGCCCTATTTGAATATTATTCTCACCTGATGCAAATAGCAGGGATGGGGCACGATTTTCATTGGAACTGCAGTGTATGATTAAAAGGGTTAAGAAGCTCTCGCCCACCCACTGCGGTCTTGCTCTTTAAAGAAAAAAACCCCACAAAAGTGAACAGCCAAATTATGCATTTAACATAATGTGGAGTTTGGCCCATGTCGGACTTTGGAGACCCTATCAGGGCTGCTTGATATGCATGGTCAGAGGAGACTGTCACCGATCAATAAATGTCCCCACCACCACCTGGGGCCCAAGTCTTATATGTGGTATAATGTTAAAGAACCACTACCAGATCTGACAAGTTGAGTGCAAAATGCACAAGACTGCTTATTAAATAGCTTATAAATTTGAACGCTGGCCACTTTTTACTCCATTATGGGCCAAGAAGCAGATTGTGATTCCATCTGCCTTCCAAAGAGTGCAAAACAGAAGACCTTTACATTGACTGCCAGTGCTTGGCATCCCTGTTTGTTTGTTTGTTTGTTTCCTTCCCTTTTCTCTGGGTGTTCTTTTTTTATGGTGGTGGTTGAAGGGAGATTTTTGCCAACCTAAAAACCTCTGTGGGCCTATGTGACCTTGATCCCTCTGTTTGCCTTCATTGTGTTTGGGGAACATTCAACCCTTTTAAGTATTGGCTCAGGAAGGTTTGCCATGACAAAGTTTGAGAGCCTCTGACCTAACAGCACTGCAATCAAATGCATTATTGCAAAAATAGAAAAACATGATCCGTTCATCTTTCAGCTTAGTAGTATAGTTATAGCAAAGGCAAAGCCCAGTCCTGTGGGATCTTGCTATATTTTTGCTCCTGAAATTACAAAGAGAAACTATATTCTTAAGGCCAATTCACTTTATATGACTTCTATGCTGTCAAGAATCTCAAGACAAATAGAGATGTAAAAATGGAAGTGTAAGCCATGTAAATGTCCAGCAGAATACATCTACATTTTGGGACCACATTTGCGACCTTATGTAGCTTACATCTTGGATTACCACTATTAGCAAAGCATGGTTGTGTTACCATTATTATCAAAGCATTATTCAGTGTGTTACACCTACAAGCTTCATATAATGATACTAAGTTAAGTCCAATAAGAAGTCCTTCGCTGACCTCCTTTATCTCTTCTGGTCTCTGTTCTCTCTGGATACCTCTAGACGGACACTTTCCGTCGATATGGCTTCGCACCAGTGGCAGTTGTGTTACATGATGCTGCTGCCAGTGCGAAGCCATCTAGGGGCAAAGCCCCTTTGCTCCAATCTAAAAAAGTCGGCCATTTACCCCGACTTTTTTTTAGATAGGAGCAGGCTGGCCAGGGAAAGGGGTGGAGCAGTGAGCCATAAGCTCGCTGCACTGCTTCCGCTGTCCTTCCACCCCCTAATTAATTTTTCTTAAAAAAAACAAAAAAAACCCCTTAGCTGCGAGTAGGTGGGCCACCACTCCAGCCGCCCCTCCAGCTGATGCTGGGCAGGCGCAGGCGCGGCGGCAGCGGCGACAGAAAAAGCCGCCATGGCGCTCCTGCTGTGAAGACTGGCAGCAGGAATGTCAATGCGCCGGCATGTCGCCTGCTGCCACCGCCACGCATCGGAAGAGGCACTGTGAAGAGGTGGCCTCTATCAAAACTGTACCATGCACAACTCTCACAAGAAAGTTAGGGATGTGGCTGATGTTGACCAGTGAAGAAGTGATTTAGGGCACAATCCTATGCATAATTAGACAGAAAAAAGTCCTACAACTCCCAGCATGCCCCAGCAAATTATGTATAAGCTTGCATAGGATTGCACTCTTATAAATAAAAAAAAAACACTAAATTTAAAACAAAAAATGAAACTTCTTCATTCTCTTCTTTGTCAAGCCATACTATATATTTTTGGCAGGCTACCAAAGACTTTTTACATAGAGTGTCTGTATAAGCAAGAGTCTGTCACAAAGGCAACACATTCAGGAATGGGAAAGGGTATAGTTTAATCTTTGGAATTAAGTTCAGTACGGATTTTTTTTTAAAAAAATCTAAAAACAACCACCTTTAATATCCATCTCTTTGTTAAGAGTTTCTATTAAATGCCGACCTGGAATCTGCTGGCACCAATCCCAGGCTTTGTTCTCATAAGGAAGTAAGCTTGGTACTGTGGGGAATATTATGCCAAACATGCTCCTGAACATAGAAGAAATCACTGTTTGGTATTTGGAGCCCTCTTATGCTAAATGAATTCTAAATTCTAGTGTAAATAATAAATAACCTGTGGCAATTACTATTTAAAAGGCAAAAGTGTGGAATGTAAGTGGACTAGGGATGTGCATTGAATTGGATCCGATGCCCGATTCCGATAAGATTCAAGGGAAATCAGACATCCGATTCCCGATTCCAATACTGGTCCAAGGAGCTCTGACTCTTTCCGATCCGATTCACATTGAATCGCATCAGCGAATCGGACCTCCATTTTAGGTGTTTTCCCCTAAGGGTTGCCTTGGAGAAATAAATGCCTTTAACTTTTTTACTTTAAAAGATAGAAACATGAAACTTGGCCACATTGCAGATGCCATGTAATAAGTCATGTATGGGAAATTTCAGAAACATTAGTGCAGGCTTTTGGTGGCAATGAACTTTTGAAAAATGGGTTGCATTACACCTATATCTTATTTTTTAAAAAAACGAAACTTGGGCACGGTGGGGGGAGAAGGGAGGAAGGGGTGGAATTGACAGCTTCATCATCCAATCCTGCTAATCACTCCAAATTTAATGTGTGTATGTTTAAAAATGAGAACTTAATAGCACTTTGCATGGTCTGGATGTCCTGGAAAATCTGATTTTTTAGAAGTACCTTGAGAGTAAATGCCTGCACCTCTGCCTCTGAAATTGGTCACAGATGACTACCAACAGCCCATCTATAAGCTCCCCAACTTATATGCACTTATCTTGAGAAATGAGAAAGTTATAGCAGCCTGAAAACCTGCACTTTAAAACTTATTTGCAAATAAACGCCAGCAGAAATGTTTCTGAAATTCCTCAGACATGACTACTTACGTGGCATCTGCACTGTGGCCAAGTTTCATGTTTCTATCTTTTAAAATAACAAAGTTATAGGCATATTTTCCCAAAATTCAACTCTATAGGGGAAAATAGGCATCCTATGCTCAAATCGGAGGTCCGATTCTCGCATCGGAATCGGATCTGAAGTGGTTCAAGACAAGTCCAATTTGATCCGAACCAATTCAGGTCCACATCGGAAGTTCCGATTCCGATCCGATTCTGGAGGGCTGTGCACATTCCTAAAGCGAACCCTATATAGAGGCAGAGCCTAGGCCAACCTAAATTTTACTCATCTTCCTACAAGCCATATTGAATTATTCTTCCTCAACGAAACAGAACAAGGCTACTTTCCCACCCCTGCCATTTAAAGATAATTTTCTTAGTTCTTGAAAAACTTTTGTTGCCGTTGTTGCTGGACAAAATCCATTTTAAAGGAGCAAAACAAGTGCTCTTACCTACCAAAGCAAAGCTCCCCAAACATTAGATTCACCATAACAAGATGAGAAAATAACTCTGAAAATGTTGTTTGTACACAGCCTTAGAGTACAATCCTATGCATGTTTAGACAGAAAAAGTATTCCAACTCCCAGCATTCCCCACCCAGTCATGATGGCTGGGGAATGGTAGGAGTTGGTGATTTTTTTCTAGCTGGAGGACTTTTTCATGCTGACTGGGGAATGCTGGGAGCTGGAGGACTTTTTTCTATCTAAACATGCATTGGATTGTGCCCTAAGGCTACGTACAAACAACATTTTCAGAGGTTTTTTTTTCTTGTTATGGTGGTGGATCTAATGCCAGTCCCAAATCAGTAGTTGGACTGCAGAGTCTTGTTTTGTTAGGTAAGAGCACTAGTTTTGCTCATTTAAAATGCATCCTGTCCTATTTACCCTTGCTTGGGAGTCAGTGGGGGTTCGTCTTATGTAAACATGCACATAATTGAGCTCTTGGCTAGCCCAGAGAAGTCTGATTAAGCTTGTTAGATAATTACCAAGAGCACTCTGGTGTTGAAAAAAACAGTCCTTACTTTTATCTTTAAAATTTGAATGACTGGTTTCTTAATCCATGTATCAAGGTACATTCAAAACCTAGTATCATGCATTGTTTTTCGTTCTGTATCGAGACGCTCTCCATGTTGTAGTAACTTGATTGACCAACAGCCTAATCAGACATTGTTATTATTATTTTAGTTTTGCATTGTAATAATTTCTTGAAACTAGTGATTTGTAATCAAACAAGGACATTACATTGAATTATTATTATTATTATCATCATCTTTATGTGTATCCCGCCTTTTGCCCAATGCTGGGCCTCAAAATTTAATTACAAAATTAAAATACATACAGTTAAAAGCTATAAATAAGAGATATACAAAAGTTAAAAATATAATTAAATAGGTTTTAATATTAAAACATTTCAACATTTAAAAGTCATATTAAAAATTTAAAAGTCTTAAACATAGATGTGGGTCCACAATATTCACCAAAGGCCTGCCAGAATAAGAAACTTTTTGTGTACCTCCGGAAACACATTAAGGAGGGAGCCAGTCTAGCTTCCCTGGGAAGGGAGTTCCAGAGCAATGGAGCAGCCTCCGAGAAGTCCCTCTCCCACGTGGTGGGACTGAGAGAAGGGACTGTTGTTAAATAATCCTGATACTACAGTGTAGTATCAGGATTGTTTAATAACATTAAAATAAAGCTGGTATATATAGATTTTAGCTGCCATGAGTTCAGTTTACTACATCATATGTTATGGTGTTTTTCAGAAAAGTATACAGCAGTTGCTACCTAGCATCTCTGCAATGGAAGAGTGCTTTGGCAATTTGATTCTTTTAATGTTGCCCCACCCTTAAACTTGCCAATAGGGTCAACATGATCCACCAAGGAAGAGCTGCCTGTACAGCTGATATATACACATTTAGATAGGAATGTGATTGTGATATGGAACCGCCATTCAATCTGACAGAACTATCTGATGTGCACCTCCATCTGGACACGCTAGTCACACACAAGAAAGCACAACTGACAACACAACCCTACGGCTGTGTAAGATGTAAGTCCCACTGAGTTCAACAACACCTACTCCCAGGTGTTTAGGATGATTGCACCCTAAAGCTGGATCTGGGTCAGTGTCAGCATGCCTGATGGGACACAGTCTTTGTACAATTATAAATTGAGAAATGGCTCTTAGTATAACTAAATGGACTGAAAGAGAAATAGTAACAAAACTTTCAGCAAGAACATGCCAGTTTTATATAGTAGGGCTTTTACTATCAACCATCACAGTGCTGGGTGGGCCTCAGTGTTCACTTTCTACAATTTTCATTATCCAGGTGAAAGATACACACACACACACACACGTTTCTGTGTTGATATCATTTATTTATGTGTATTTATTATTTTTAGAAAAATTCAAAGGAAATGAAAAATTGCCTGATTACTCACCCACTCAGTGTAAATCAAGGGTAATAGCACTAGTTTGATCAATACAAACAGTAAAACGTAAAGAACAACATAACCTATACACTAAAACTGGATTAAAGTCTGGAATTATTTATATTATCAGCAAAAAGGGTGTGTGAGCAGGCAGACTGGGAATGTCTATGCAGAATTAGAATGGTTTATTACAAACTTTTCCATTATACACACTTTGTACAGAATTCTTATTGATGACAAAAAATAAATTGGGAGATGTATTAGTCATGATATGATGAATTTTCCTCCCTTAGGGAAAAAATACTATATCTTTTGCTCATGGGAGTGATAATTATTTGGTGCTAAGGCTACAATTTTAAACACACTTACTAGGGAGTAAGTCTCATTGAATGCTGTTGGACTTCAAAGTAAACTGGTATAGGATTGTGCTGTTAAGTTTACCAAATGTTATTTGGATTCATAGACGAGAATAGAGGTAGCCCCCTACCGTTCTGGCCATTTTGTAAACTATTTTTGAAACTTTCCCATTTGCAAACAATTTTGGCACGCAGGATGGGACAGCTGGTTGAGAAATAATATATATCTAAAACTCCCCACAGGCTTGTGGAAATAAGTTTCACACTAATTCTTTGGAATCTGGCCTTATATGGCCCCATGTGAATACCATCAGAATGTGGTGACTGGTGGGGCTTGGATATGGGAAACATAAAGCTCCGATCCTCGCTCAGACATGAAACTCTTTCTCTCTCAGCCTGACTTATGTCACAGGGTTGTTATCAGGATATATACTGCTCTGTGCTCCATGGATGTAAGGTGGGTTACAAACACAAGAAACAATGCAAATCCATTTTATTAGAATTTTTATTTTGAAAGCATAAAAAGAGAGTATCCAGTTGTGTTCTTAAGGAACTAGCGCAAAGCCCATGTCACCATGAGTTCTAGTAGTCTGAGGGCAAAACATAGTGTTCCTTGACTCCTACTACGTCAGTCCTCCAGAAGCTATACGGGGGTTACTTTCCTTCAACACAACCGAGAACTTTCAGCCCTCACTTCCTCACTCCATCACCACTGAACGACTTTTGCTTCTTCCCCTCAAGCCCACCTCCTTCCCTTGTTCCCATATTTTAAAGCCCGGCTTTTCCTAGGGCCACTTCTTTTCCTCCTCTGCCACCTCCTCACAGTGTTCACCACCGCCATCCCTGCTGCTAACATGGCTGTTGCAACTCGCAAAGCCCAAGACCCTCCCTCCATCTCTGCCTTTGTGTTTTTCTTCCTGCACACCTGTGTGGTGTGGAGCTATGTAGGAGCTGTAGTTCCCTGACTGCCTCAGGCTTCTGGCCAGGGCATATAAACATACAGTTTGGCTATTAAAGCTTGAGCTTTGAACTTTTTTGAACTTTCACATTTTTCTGCACATCTTCACTGCTCAAGCTTCAGTTCAGAACAAAAATGAGCAAAACCAGTCTTGTAGATCTTGAGTAATAAGCCTTAGACTATCATATACTTACATCAATTTTAGGTAAGCATTGCTAAATGACACCATCTCACTTGTATTTCATCTTGGATGCTTTTTTGTATTTGTTTGTTTTCCTTTGCAACCTCGACTGCACAATTGCCAAGTTTTCAGTTGGCCTTTGTAGCTGCGCATTTAACAGCAGGTGGATATGGAGGAATGAACAGGTAAAACCTTTCAGAATATGGAGATAAAGTTGTCATCTGCTAACTGCTTCAGAAAAGCTGCTGCGAAAGGCATAGCTGCAGAGACAAGATGAAAAGTTGGCAGCCCTTTTTAAATACACTGTGCCTATCTTCATACATTCAGAAAGAATGTGGGCAAGAAGCAGCATGATAGCTTTCAGTGACTATAAACCAGGGCCTGATTGCACAGAGATTTGCATTCACATGATTTTTGAGTGGAAGAAATTGTGCAAACTAAGCCTTTGTGTCATTGGGTTCTCATGTGGAACCAGAGTCTATCTATGTGGTAAAAGGGAAGGCCTTGCGGTGCTCATCCACAGTACAATTTCATACTCTCCTAGACTGAATGAATGAACTTCAGCGTTGTCCACTTTGTTTATTTATATCCACATATTAGTCAGAAAGCAAATTTTAACGGAACTTTCTTCTGAGCAGACATGTTGAGGATCATGCTACACATGAATTGAATAGAATGCAAATCATGGGCTTTGTTCTGATTTATTAAATAAGTCTAAGTATTTGTAGGTATATTAAGTTCATTTTTACACATAAAATAGTTTACTTGAAGTTTTTTTCTGGAAGGTGATACATTTCACATATCTATCACTAATTGGATAGTACTGTTCAGTATTCAGAGTTGCAGATTTGCTAAACTTAAAATACAGTTGTTACAAACCACTCTGTGATTTTAATTATTGATTTACTAATTTTTTTATTTTGTTTCAGTGAAGTCAAGATTAACATACTTTTATATTCAGGAAAAACAGAAATCATGACTGTCAGGGTGGTCGTTGGTTGGCTGGGAGTGCTGTGCTGCTGGCTGAGCCTGAGGAAGTGTTTGTTTGCCCCACCCATCTCCACAGGTATTTCAGCCTTCAGGCTGCTGAAGGTGCGAGCCTGTGGGCGCAAGCCGTGGGAGCGATGCCGTGGAACCAAACCTGCAGCCATCAATGAAGAGCACAAGAGAGGAGAGCCACCTACACCTACACCCCACCCTTCCTTCCAGCTGTCCACAATGTGTAGGGGAGTGGCAATTTCTGTTGTGCTGGGCGAAGGGAGATATGGCGTTGGCAGGGCGATGTGCCGTTACAGGGGAAGGAGAGATAGTTATCTAACACCCATCTTACCTTCCGATTGCTCTGCTATCCCGGGGAACTTGGAGAACGAACCAGGCCACCCACAGAACCTCTCCTTGCTCCTATGTAATGCCAGGTCAGTTAAAAATAAAATACATGTCATCCATGACCTTCTTTCGGATGAGGAGGCTGACCTGGCATGCTTCACTGAGACCTGGTTGGGAGATGATAGTGGACCGACATGGGCGCAGGCCCTCCCAGCTGGGTACTGTGTTAGTGAGCAAGTGAGGGAAAGTGGGCAGGGGGGGCAGAGTAGCTGTGGTCTACAGGGATAATCTTAACCTGACCAGACTTCCTGTTCGTGAACTGAATTACATCGAGTGTGTGTACCTGAGTCTGAAGACCAGGGATAGACTAGGGATTCTGTTGGTGTACCGGCCACTGCGCTGCCTATCAGACTCCCTGGCTGAGCTCACGGAACTGGTCTCGGAGCTGGTGTTGGATTCGCCCAGGCTTTTGGTCCTGGGCGATTTCAACATCCCATTCAAGACTGGTTTGTCAGGTGGAGCTCGGGAGTTCGTGGCATCCATGACAACCATGGGCCTATCCCAATTGGTCTCTGGACCCACACATTCAGCGGGTCATACCCTCGATGCTGTTTTCAATTCCGAACAAACGGATCTGTGGGTGGAGGTAACGAATACCTCCGTGTTGTCATGGACAGACCATTTTCTGGTTAGGGTTAGTATCACGGCTACCACCCGCCCCTGCAGGGGTGGTGGACCTATTAAGATGGTCCGCCCTCGAAGGCTGATGGAGCCTGCTGGATTCCAGAAAGCCTTGGAGGGTTTTATGGCTGGTATCGTCGACGATCCTGTAGAAGCCCTGGTTGATAGATGGAATCAAGACCTAACTAGGGCTATCGACACGATCGCCCCCAAACGCCCTCTCCGACCCGCTTCTAACAGGGCGCCCTGGTATACGAAAGACCTCAGGGAGTTGAAGCGGAAAGGACAATGACTGGAGCGCCGATGGTGGAAAACTCGACTTCTATCCGACAAGACACGGCATAGAGAACATCTTCATTCCTATGGGGTGGCAATACGTGCAGCGAAGAAAGCTTTCTTCTCTGCGCGCATTGCGTCTGCGAATTCGCGTCCAGCGGAACTGTTCAGGGTGGTGAGGGGTCTAACCCGGGCACCTTCCCCCCTGAATCCGATTTTAGAGCCTTCAGCGGTTCGCTGCGATGCCTTTAATGATCATTTCACAGATAAAATCTCTCGGATAAGAGCCGACTTAGATGCCGTCGTTATAGCAGAGGCTGACGATGGAGTGTGCAGTGACTCTGCGAGTAGAATTATACTGGATCAGTTTCAGTTGGTGAGTACCGAGGACGTGGACAAGCCATGAAGGACAGGGGGACGACTTGCCCTCTCGATCCCTGTCCTTCATGGCTGGTCATCCAGGGAGGAGATGTGGTTAGATCGCAATTACAATATATTATTGATGCATCTCTCAGGGAGGGGAGTTTTCCATCATGTTTAAAAGAAGCAGTAGTACGGCCGCTTCTAAAGAAGCCCTCCCTGGATCCCCTGGACTTTAATAACTATTGACCGGTATCAAACCTTCCATTCTTGGGCAAGGTGATCGAGAGGGCGGTTGCCTTTCAACTCCAGGTAGTCTTGGATGACACTGATTTTCCAGACCCATTTCAAACTGGCTTCAGGGCAGGATACGGAGTTGAGACTGCTATGGTCGCCTTAGCGGATGATCTACGCCTGGGTATTGACAGGGGGAGTGTGTCCCTGTTGGTACTTTTGGACCTCTCAGCGGCATTCGATACCATCGACCATGGTATCCTTCTGGAACGCCTGAGGGGATTGGGAATCGGGGGCACTGTGCTTCAGTGGTTCCGGTCCTACCTCTCGGGCAGGTTCCAGATGGTGATGCTTGGGGATAGCTGCTCTGCAAAGAAGGAGCTGCTGTGTGGCGTACCGCAAGGTGCCATCCTTTCCCCAATGCTGTTTAACATTTATATGAAACCGTTGGGAGAGATCATCCAGAGGCATGGGGCGGGGTGCTATCAGTATGCTGATGACACCCAAATATATTTCTCTATGCCTTCGATAACAGCATCTGCTAAGGATAGTGTGTCTCCTCTGAATGAATGCTTGGAGGCGGTAATGGGCTGGATGAGGAAAAACAAACTGAAGCTGAATCCAGACAAGACGGAGGTGCTTGCTGTCAAAGGCTGCAACCTGGGTTTGGAGGTGTGTCAACCGCTTCTGGATGGGGTTACACTCCCCCCTGAAAGACTGTGTTCGCAGCTTGGGGGTGCTCCTGGATCCATCGCTCCAAATGACAGCCCAGATAGATGCGACGGCCAGGAGAGCCTACTATCAGCTTCGGCTGATACGCCAGCTGCGCCCCTTCCTAGAGTTGGAAGACCTAAAGACAGTAGTGCACGCGCTGGTAACTTCGAGGCTCGACTTCTGCAATGCGCTGTACATAGGGCTACCTTTGTGCCTAGTCCGGAAACTTCAACTAGTTCAAAATATGGCAGCCAGGTTGGTCACCGGTACATCTAGGAGTGACCATATTACGCCAGCTTTAAAATCGCTCCACTGGCTGCCAATTAGTTTCCGGGCGAAGTATAAAGTGTTGGTCATTACCTTTAAAGCCCTACGTGGTTTGGGTCCAGGTTACCTGCGGGATCGCCTTCTCCCGTACAATCCGCCCCGCACGCTCAGGTCCTCTGGGAAGAACTTACTGCGGTCGGCCAAGACTAGGCTGACAACTGTTACCCAGAGGACCTTCTCTTCTGCCGCTCCCAGACTGTGGAATGACCTGCTGGAGGAGACTCGTCAACTTAACAGTCTTTTAGAATTTAAGAAAGCTATAAAGACTGTTCTCTTCCGGCAGGCATATCCAGTGTAATTTTTTAGAATGTTTTTAGGATGTTTTAGGATGTTTTAATGCAGTTTTAATAATATGTGTCATGTTTTAATTAGTTTTATGTATTTTATCATGTTGTTGTTCCCCGCCTCGATCCAGACGGAGAGGCGGGTAAAAATAAATAAATCATTATTATTATTATTATTATTGAACTGAATCCAAAATCAAGTCACCTGTACTGAGTGCTGAATTAACAATTAGGCTAAAATATATAAAGTCCTGAGTAAATGGTTTGGAGGGGGTGTATGTACAATAACCCAGCCTACTTGCAGTCCAATCCTATCCAGAGTTAGGCATATGGGTTTAATGCTGTTCTTAATTGTTAGCATTAAGAAGCAGAGCTTTTAAAGCAGAGCAGGGCCCAATTTCTAAAACGTACACCTGATTGACTCATTTCTTTCTCTGACAGACAAAAAAGGTTGCCTTTTCTATGGTTTGTTAGCAAAGAAAATGGCACGTATTTTCAAGCAGCAAATAACTGCATTATAATATTGCACTATTTATTAGTGCTGTCATTTAGAACTGGCCCAGCTCTTTTGCCACAACAGGTAACAGACATAAAGAAAATTAGCAGGCATTAAAACATCCCCTTCATTTTCTTGCCAGAAAAGCAGCATCCACTCCTATATTTCTGCACACAACCAACTATTAAAGGGACAGAAGCGGTGCCCGTAAAGAAATGGTTGATAATTCTTAACACTTGCATAGCGCTTTTAAGAGCACGAAACTCTTCATATGCAATATCATTCTACACAATCCTCCCCGCCCCATAGGGCCAGTGGTCGCAAAAAAGAGCGCTTAATCCCCCACCCCCCGTCATTTCAAGTTACAAAACAAAGGAGAACATAATGTCCTCGACGAGGTAACCAGAGCGAACCCTATTCACCTGAACTTAGTAGGGGAAGTGCGTGCAGAAAAGTTTTCTCAAAAAGTGTCAGCTTAGCTTGGGCAAACAGAAAATAGGATAAAAGAACAACAACATTGGGAACCTTTCCCGTCTCTTTTCGCCCTCCAACTACAGGTACAAGAGAAGGGAAAGAAGCGGAATATTAGGAGATGGGTAGATTTTTGCGCTGAAAAGAGGCGGTGCGCGGGGCATGCTGGGAGTTGTAGTTCTCGTCGCCACAACTACAGCTCCCACAAGGCGAGTCAGGACGTAGCGTTCCCCTCCTCCTTTCCTTTCGTGGCGGAAAATCACCAGCCAGCAGTTCTACTGCATCCCGTTCAGGTCAGCCATGGCGTGCGTGTGTCCAAAACAAAAACAGAGAGAGCCTCTGTCAGCGCGGCTCCAAAGTCTGGCAGCCCCAGTTTATGCGTGCTTACTTAGAAATAACCCCCACTATGTCCAATGGGGACTTGCTTTCAAGCAGGGTTGCTAACTTTAGAACCCAAGTGGCGTCTTTTCAACCGTGGTTGCAGCCGCCCCGTAGTTCGCGGACTTGGTCTGTACCGTGCCCTGAGAAGCGTTGTCTCACTTTAGCAATAAAAGCTGCTGGGCACGGGAACGAAGGAGGCCTCTTCCTCCGTGTGTAAAATAACCCTAGGCTTCTTTATCGGAAGTAAGACTCGTTGGGTTAAATAGGGCTCTCGGCCAGGTCAGCGTGGATAGGCTAGCAAAAGCCTGTGCAGTGCAACGCCTTCTCCCTCCTCCACTCACTGCTTGTCTGACGTGCATGGAGTTGCTGCCTCCATGCAGCAGGTGGGGAGGGGGGGGGCAACGGGCTCCATAGCTACGGATCGGAGAACAAGTCCGGGCATGTTTCTCTAGCAATACACTTTAAAAGAAAAACAAAAGTCCTCAGCCGGCGGGAATGGCCTTGCCCCGCCTCGGCTCACATTAACGCTCCCTCAGCGAGACGTTTTTGCGTATCTTCCCGCTTACCAGTGTGGAAGAACATTTCCTGTGTCCGTAGAGGGTTGTGCTTGCTGGTGAGCTTCGAAGGAGCCAGGCCTTTCCCTCATATTCTGGGCAAGCGAGTTGAGCTAGTGGGCGAGGCGTTTATTTAGAGAATAAGCCCGGATGGGGAGTTTGGAAGGTGCCCTTACCATTGTAATAATTTCCTCACCTTGCCTTTAAAAAAAATAAAATAAATAAGCTCGGGATGGTATGGGACAGCAGGCATACGTTGTGTGTGTTTCCAGATTTACTTACAAGCGCTGATGTGTCTTCCCTGTTTATTAGTTCTAGAGTTAAGAGATGTGGAAAGAGGGTTTTGGTTAGGGAGCAAGCAGTTTCCATAACGCAGTTGAAATAACAATACCTAATTTTAAAAAAGGAGCTGCATGCTTTCAACTTCCTCTGGAAATTCATGAGCATGAGATGCCTCTGCCACCTGCATACCTAGTGCTGCATAGAGGGTTGGGGTAGCATTGAGGGATGTGCACAACTGACCCAATCCTACAACACCCAGTGAGTGGCTGGGTTTGGACAACACAATAAGCAATGGTTGATTAATTAGGCAATTGTTTGTTGCGTTGCTTATCGTGTCGTCTGGGACACACACACACAACACATGATTGCCTAATTCCCAATTTAAGCAATGGAGAAAAACAACGGGCTGTTCCATTGCTTGCCTGGAGACCCTGCTTATTGTGTTGTGTGGAGGGCTCTGTTACTTAATTTGATATGTTGAGTGTGCTATTTCAGAAGCCCATAGAGTCTTCCGGCTGCTCCTCTACAGCCGACAGAACTTGCAATGGCTGATGGGAGGGCAGAGCAGGAGTTTCAGCCACTCCAGGGGGGGCTGGGCAACATGTCTTCGGAGTACCGGTAGCATAAACATACTGGCTTGATTTGGACGACATGATAAGCAATGGGGGAGGGGGGAATCAACCATCCGTTGATTATTGTGTTGTGTGTCAGGCGACACGCAGTGAACCGTTAATTATTTTGCTGGGATAAGCGATGGAGAAAGACAATGGGCTGCTCTGTTGCTTATCGCAGCACCTGTTGCTTACCATGTTGTGTGTCAGGCTCAGTTCATTATTCTCCCCTGTCCACAGAGTCGTGAGGCAAGAGCGGCAGAAACCCAGCCGCTCTAGCCCCATACAGCTCCATGGGCAAGGGAAAATAATCCTGTGCGTGCGAGTGCTTCAGAAGCCCCGATTGTCCCGTCCCTTGGTGGGGTGGGGATTGGGGCTCCTGAGGCACTCGCACGCATTGGAACATGCCGTCCCTGCGAGGGGTGTTGTGATCGTGACGCCCCACCCAGGGACGGCATGTCTCAAGCCCTGCCCCCATCCATTTGGGGATCTCCTCAAGGCGATCCCCAAATGGATCGAGGGGCGGAGGATGCCTCCAGCAGCTGCTGACATTCTGCGTCCCCTTCTGTCGCCCAGTCACGCCAGCTGAAGGGTCCTCCTGTGTGCAGGCTGGATGACCCTTCAGCTGGTGCGACCGGGAAAAGGAAGGGGATGCGGAGTATCACCCTCCTCTGTCACTTGATCTGCCTCACCCCGCATCTTCTCTGCCCATTGAGTTTGGAGCCAGAGAGCAGCTGCTCTCTGGCTCCAGACTCAGTGAGCATGGCAGAGGCGCTGCTGGGAGCAAGGATCTCTTCACACCCGAGGAGATGCCAGCTTCCAGTGATGCCTCCTTCTCAGCCCTCCCTTTTCCCTGGGCCTGACTAAGAAGGAAGGAGGGGTAATGGGTTGTGTGTTGGGCACCGCAAAAATAAGGAACAGTCAGTTGCCTCTCTCTCTCCCCCCCTCTCCCCCCCCCCCCCCCCCCCCCCGTTGCCTAACTCAGCCAGTGAGCAAAATGGAGAATAGCCACTGCCTTTGCCTGCTCATTTGCCTCTCTCGGTGGTGGGAAGCATTGGCCAGTTGGACACAATGCCCACCACCACCAAACTGCTCAAAGGGTGAGCACAGGTGAGAGGATGAAGTTCCTTCCCTTTTGGTTACCTACTCTCTACGCTGCACTGCCCAAGAAAGAGTGGGGGCAGGTGAGCAGGCAGAGGCAGCTGCTCATGCTGTGCCTCTAGGCAACAATATTGGCCCAATTCTTACTGCTGTGACCGTGAGAGGGTGAGGAGAGAGCAGCTGCTTCCTTCTTTTGCTTGCAAGGTTTCTTCCCCATCCCCAGAAGTGACAGAACTCAAGTGAAAGAGGGACTGTAGGGAAGGGATTTTCTAGAGGACTGGCAGGGATGGGTCCTTCCTCCCTGCTTTTATCCATTCTCTGCTGCAGGGCAGGGGAAAGTAGGAGTGATGACTATTTACTGTTTGATCTCCTCTCCTCATCTAATGGCTGATTTTCCTTCAAAATAAAAGTGGCAGTGTTAACCACCCTTTTTCAAGTACATGGTTAAGTTCATGTGTAGCTAGGCCATGAGGGAAAAGCACGGCAGAGGGGGAAGTAAAAAAATAAGAGTTTTCTCTCCACTTTCCACACTTTCTTGAACAGAGTAGAAAGCTGTATCTCTAAATGCGTGTTTGGTTTCAGTTCAATCCCGCCCTTCTTATTTCCCACGCGCTTCTGTTGGATTTCAGTTTGTTTGTTTTTCCTTCTTAGCTCTGCTGGAGTCTGTGGTTTTGTAACATGCTGTGCATTTCTCTGGGTGAGGAGGGTACTGTCAAGCTGGGGCATTCCAAAGAGGGAACCCTCAAAAGGAGAGCTGCACTTACAGAGCGATTCTGAAAGTTGACTTCCTGATAAAAAGTCCCCAGCAGGGTTGCTTAGAAAACAAAACAAGCCTTTTCTATATAAGGTTTTCTCCCTTTCCAATCAGCCTGGTAAGTATTCTGGGGGCTTCCTCCACTCCATCTCCCCCTACCCCCGAAAGACTTCTTTTGAAATCCGTTTCACCTGTCTGAAATGGCCTCCTTAAACTTTTTGTAGATTAGTTGCATTTGGCACAACATAATTCAATAATAATAATAATGCCTAAGCTGCAAATATTTTTTACACGGTCAATGCAAGCAATTATTTTTGTATTGATATTCAGCTCCTCTCAAATAGTTACTTATATCTACTTTTTCCAGAATAGAAAAGTAGATATTGCTAACTTATGTGGTCCTCTTTGTAGCAACACATATTTTGAATGGTCGTTATGTTTTATACTGTAGCTCAGAAGATATGTTTTAAGTGAAATGGGTTCAAACAATGAGAGGACAGCGGCAACTGCATTTGTTAGTTCGTGTATGTTTACACACATGGCAGGTGTGGATAGGTGTCATTTTTAGATCAAAAAGATTGTGCAGGCAGAGGGAGCAGAAGGACCCTTCTCCCATTTTATGGTTTTACTGCCCCAAGCAATTTTTTCCTAGCCAGGATCAAGTACAGTGGTGAGCGTGGTAGGGAGGTAAAGCAGGGTAGGCATTTTGCTCCCCTTGTATATTGTTACGATACTGGGAGGCAGGATAACTTTTCCTCCTGCTGTACCATTTCTTTATATTGGCTCTCCAGGAAAATAATTTCTGATAGGCTGCCAGCAGTCAGGATGAACCTTCTGACACAACTTAGTCTTTTCAGCTGCTTGGAGGGTTTCTGAGCACTATTGTCAAAGACTCCTCTCAGCCCAGACCTGGGGAGGGGGGGGGGCGGAGAATAAAGGTGTTTTGGATCTCCAAAGCCCAGAAGTAGAGAACTTAACAAAATCATTAAAAAAATCTTAAAACACAAGCAGTAGCTTTGTAACCATGCGGTCTTTCATGTGGGGGAGATTTCATTGAGAAGCCCCTTTTAAAGCAACAGCCAAATGTAAAAGGTTTATTGGGGGGGGGAAGAGAAACAAGGGGTAGGGGGAAATGGGGAAGGCAGCAATTCTACACATACACAGAATTCCAAATAAAATCAGAAAGTCAGTCTAACTTACCTACTCACATTACCTACTTGAATATGGTCTTGATCTTAGATCATATGCTGAGTTTATTGTAGAGAGGATGGTCAGAGGCTGCGTCTACAAGAGGCATTTAAAGCTCTTTCAAGGTGCATTAAAAATTTTACCTCTACAAGAACGGAGTGCAAATCGGGCGTAGAGGCGCGTTTTCACTCCGATTATGCACATTATTGAATGCGTGTTAAATAGTGAGTTTTATTTTGCTCCGGCCGTTAAAGCGCATTTTGACTATGTGAACAAGCGATTCTCCGCATTAACTACTTGTAAAGCGCATTTGAAACAACCGGTAAGGTCACCAGTTGAGTGCTCAATTACCTCCTGCATACAAGCATTTATGATAAAGCGCTTCTGAGAAGATGCGCATAATTGGCTAACCAGGCGTCAAACGGAATCCATCTAGAGGGGGTCAGCGAGAGCGAGCATCTGGCTCCAGTAGATAGTCTATAGGAAATCTCTAGCAGGGCTGATGGAATCCTTTTTTATGGGGATCTCAGCTCCATAAAAGCGAGCCCCTTACCAGAGACTAATGCTTGGTCTGTCAAATAGCAGGACAGCACCCATTTCTGATTTCAGTGGTCTAACCAGCAGATCAGAAAACTACTTAGTGGCTGGCCCCACCTTCTAAATGACAGTAACTTACAACTCAAAGCCCAAGGAGCTGAATAAAGACTTCGGGTTTTGTTTTTGTTTTTTTTCTGAATAAAGACTTTGTGGATTGATTGCACAATGAGTCTCTGTTGCCTCACATTTTGGTAGGAGAGCTTGGAATCCTGACACCTTTTCTAGTTCAAATTTAAATTCTGATTAATGACCGAATAAGCTATAAAGTGCAACTGTACAGCATTTTCAGTACTATTGCTGTACAAAATGTGACCTTCCACTATAAAAATATATGGTGAAATGTGTTGGTGTAGTAGTGTGTGTGTAGTGAGTTTTTTATGCAAGTATCTGATCTTCAGATAATAGCCCAATCTGACCACATTTACCCTGATATAAACAAGTTTAGGATTGTAACCTTCAGTTTCTTATATGCAGCTTAAAAGAGGTGCACAGCAACGTCTTCATTGTACCACACTTATGCTCTTACTACCTTAAGTGTCATTCAGGAACAGCCATCCCAAGACTCCTGGCTTTTTATTTGCGCTACGATCATGTGAAGTGTGCACACATTGCCAAGATACCATAAGTATCTTAGATTTCCTGTGCAGTGGCTGATATAGATGTTACAAATTCTGTCAGCAAATGTGAAGGACGGACTAAAGCAAGCAGGGTTGGCAAAATTGTGGCTCTTGAGCCACATGTGGCCCTTTGACAGATCAACTGTGACACTTTAGCCAACAAAGGTGTCTATGTGAACTGCCCAGCATCCTTCCTGAGATCCCAATAAACTGGGCAGTCCCTCTGTAGTTATGTGGGCTGCAGGTGTGTTTAGGGGAAAGAGGTAAGCAACTGACATGCAGGAGAGCAAAATAGCCATTGAAGAGGTATGGAGCACATGCAGGAGAGAGCAGAGTAAGGAGACTGTTGAAGCATGGAGGGGGAGGAGACAGAGGCAGCTGCCCAAGATGTATGGAGTGTTGTCTGCATGGAAAGGAGAGAGTTGCTGGCTGCTCAAGACTGCTGAAGCAATGTGGACAGAAGAGAGAACAGGTTCAGCCAAAAAGGAACAAACACAGTCCCAGGACAGAGAGTAGAGAGAGCAGGCGGCCATGATCTGGGGAAGGCTAAGAGGTCAGTCAGTGTTGCCCGCTTTTGCGTACCGATGGTCATTTTGCAGGAATTAGATCTTGGCCATGAGGCCTTCTCCTGGCCTTTTCCCTGCAGGACTCACTTAGGGTGCTCTGCAGGACTTGCCTAGGATGGGTGAGATTAATCTGCTCCAGCTAAAGCCTTTTTTCCCCAAAGGGCATTGAATCAGAAGTAGAGAATTAATCTACATCTTTCCCAGACATTTCTCCTCTACCCATGCTCTGCAGGCTTTGTATAGGGGTGTGGATTCATTTGCCCTCTTTAGGTCCAGAATTGTCTGGAAATGCTTGCTTATTCAAAAAGTAGTTTGAGTGATATGTTTGTGCAGGCAATATGAATCGGCCATTTTACCAATCTGCAGAGCTCCTTACCCAATCTGATGCTAGAGTTTGCTGTGGCATCTACATTTAATTCTTTTTTCTGTTCATGGAATGGTCCTGCAAAAGCATGGCATCAATTAACACAAATATGAAGAAGGAAATAGAAGTTTAAATCCGGAAGGGGTGGGGGAGATTTTACATTTGCTGTTAAAGGAGGCAAATCTGTTTGCATTATCTAAAATACATCACTGGCTCAGTATGAAGCAAGTAACCTGAAGCACCACAAAGAAACAAATCACAACAACTGAATACTCTCCTGGATCAGAATTAAGGAAAGTAAGCTAACAGCTTTAAAATCACCCAAGAGCTAGTAACAAAGTGGTACTTTGGGCAATCACTAGAAAAGCTGACATAACTGAAACCAGTTTATGATGATATTATTTTATTTTAATATAAAAAGTAATATTTAATGTGTGCATAAAGGTTGTACATGTCTTGTGGCTCTTGAACTTTTGAAGGTTGTGGCCTGTGTTTTAATATAGTATTTGTTGTTAGGAATGGGGGGAAATTTCATTGGTCCACATTTTAAAGTGAACCAACCTATTTCACATTTCCCAAGCTAATATGTGAAGCAGAAAACAATTTTCTGTTGGGTTTTTGCAGTTCTTCGGATTGTAATGCAATTCTCTGTACGGAAAATGCATACAAGTATACATTAGGAAAAGTAACAGACATGGGGAAATTGCTTGCAAAAACTGCACACAAAATGTGTATAGTAGGAGAAATGTGTATGTAAATAAATATGATTTCATAGAACCATAGAATAGTCGAGTTGGAAGGGGCCTATAAGGCCATCGAGTACAACCCCCTGCTCAATGCAGGAATCCACCTTAAAGCATCCCTGACAGATGGTTGTCCAGCTGCCTCTTGAATGCCTCTAATGTGGGAGAGCTCACGACCTCCCTAGGTAATTGGTTCCATTGTCATATTGCTCTAACAGTCAGGAAGTTTTTCCTGATGTCCAGCCGGAATCCGGCTTCCTGTAACTTGAGCCCATTATTCCATGTCCTGCACTCTGGGTTGATCGAGAAGAGATCCTGGTCCTCCTCTGTGTGACAACCTTTCAGTATTTGAAGAGTGCTATCATGTCTTCCCTCAATCTTCTGTTCTCCAGGCTAAAAATGACCAGTTCTTTCAATCTCTCCTCATAGGGCTTTGTTTCCAGACCCCTGGTCATCCGCGTTGCCCTCCTCTGAACATCCTCCAGATTGTCTGCATCCTTCTTGAAGTGTGGTGCCCAGAACATAATACTTAAGATGGGGCCTAACCAGTGCCGAATAGAGGGGAACCAGTACCTCGCACGATTTGGAAACTATACTTCTATTAATGGAGCCCAAAATAGCATTTGCTTTTTTTGCAGCCACATCACACTGTTGGCTTATATTCAGCTTGTGATCTACAACAATTCCAAGATCCTTCTCGCTTGTAGTATTGCTGAGCCAAGTATCTCCCATCTTGTAACTCGTTTGGTTTCTTTTTCCTAGGTATAGAACTTGGCATTTATCCCTATTAAATTTCATTCTGTTGTTTTCAGCCCAGCGTTCCAGTCTATCAAGATCACTTTGGAGTTTATTTTTGTCTTCCAGGGTATTAGCGATCCCACCCAATTTTGTGTTGTCTGCAAATTTGATAAGCATTCCCTACACCTCCTTGTCCAAATCATTAATAAAAATGTTGAAGAGCACTGGGCCCAGGACTGAGCCCTGCGGTACCCCGCTTGTTACCTCTCCCCAGTGTACCATTGATAAGCACTCTTTGAGTCTGATTCTGTAGCCAACTGTGGATCCACCTAATAGTTGTTCCATCTAGCCCACTTTTTGCTAGTTTGTTAATCAGAATGTCATGTGGTACTTTGTCAAAAGCTTTGCTGAAGTGAAGATATACCATATCCACAGCATTCCCACAGTCCACAAGGGAGGTTACCCGATCAAAACATGAGATCAGATTAGTCTGGCAGGATTTGTTCTTGACAAATCCATGCTAGCTTCTAGTAATCATTGCATTGTTTTCAAGGTGGTTACAGATTGACTTCTTTATAATCTGCTCCAAAATTTCTCCAGGGATTGATGTCAGACTAACTGGTCTGTAGTTCCCAGGTTCCTCCTTTTTACACTTTTTTAAGATAGGGACAACATTAGCCCTCCTCCAGTCGCCCAGCACTTCAGCCATCTTCCATGATTTTGCAAAGATAATAGACAGTGTTTTTGAGAGTTTTTCTGCCAGCTCCTTTATTACTCTAGGATGCAGTTCGTCGGGCCCTGGAGATTTGAACTTGACCATTTGTTATCAGTCTCAAACTGCAATCCTGCCCCTTCAGCTTGTGCTTCACTTTTTCCAGGGGGGGGGGGTCATAGACCCACTTTTGAGAGAAAACTAAGCCAAAGTAGGAATTGAGCACTTTGGCCTTTTCTTTGTCATCTGTTACCAATTTGCCATCCTCATGAAGCAGTTTAACCACCATTTCTTTCCTCTGTCTTTTACTGTTCACATATCTGAAGAAAACCTTTTTATTGCTTTTAGCATCCCTCGCTAGCCTCAGCTCCTTCTTAGCTTTAGCTTTCCTGATACTATTACGGCACTTCTGTGCTACTTGTTTGTACTCTTCTTTTGTAGCCTGGCCTTCCACTTCCTATATGTATCCTTTTTTATTTTCTAAGCTTTTTGTGGAGCCACACTGTTTTCTTCTGTTGTCTTCTGTCTTTTTTCCTTGTTGGAATTGTTTGTAATTGTGCCTTTAAAATTTCCTTTTTTAAGGATTCCCACCCAGCTTGGACTCCTTTTCTCATTAGGGTCACTTGCCATGGAACCTTACTTATCATAGTTCTGAGTTTATTAAAACCGGCTTTCCTGAAATCCAGAGTACGCGTATGGCTACATTCAGCTTTTGCTTCCTTTAAAATCAAGAACTCTAGTATGACGTGGTCGCTTTCCCCCAGAGTTCCCGTAAGGGCCACTTTATCCACTAAGTCATCCCTGTTGGTCAGTATCAAGTCAAGGATAGCCGTTCCTCTAGTTCCTTCCTCTACTTTCTGTAGGAGAAAGTTATTAGCCCCACATGTCAGGAATTCCTTGGAGGGGCCACTTTTGGCAGAATTTGTCTCCCAACAGATATCGGGATAATTGAAGTCCCCCATTACTACTACATCGGATTTCCTTGAAACACTGGCAATTTGTTTTTCAAAAGTTTCATCCTCATCTTCTCCTTTATTGGGTGGTCAGTAGTAGACTCTGACTATCATGCTCCTTATATTCCTTTCCCCATTTATTTTAATCCAGATGCTCTCGATGGGGCTCCCAGGCTCATCCTCTTGTATTTCTGTGCAGGGATAAATATTTTTAACGTATAGTGTGACTCCGTCTCCATTTCTATTTCTTCTGTTCTTTTTGAACAAGTTATATCCTTCAATTGCTATATTCCAATCATGGGAGTTGTCCCACCAAGTTTCAGTTATACCTATCAAGTCGTATTTGCCTTCATGTTTTAACAGTTCAAGTTCATTCTGTTTGTTTCCCATACTCTGGGCATTAGTATATAGACATTGAAGCCCATGTGCTTAGTAGTCTGGTTTCTTTTCTACATGGTTGTGAACACTGTTTTGGAGCACGATTGGAGCTGTTCTCTCTGTTATGGTGCATAAGCCTTCATCTGTTGTTGCCTCAAAGTTTACATCTCCCGCCCCCCGTAGGATTCAGCTTAAAGCCCTCCTTTCTTCTGTGGTCTTTAAAAACATTCACAGGCTGTTGTGAAAATGCCATTGAGCGAATGTGAAACGGAAATGGGCCCAAATAGACAGATTTCATCCATTTCTATTTTATGTTCACTGTGCATGTTTTGTTTGTTACCCACCATGAATCTTCAGGATGTGGGTGGACTGAAATAAATAAAATAACTCATTCCATGCCTAGCCATGCTTATTCAAATTAACTTTCAAGTAATATGCTTTCAGCCTTTAAGGGCAAAATTCCATGCATGTTTAGACAGAACAAGGTCTCACAACTAACATTCCCTATAAAATAAATATAAACAAATGTTAAGGAAATATGTTAAATGTCATGTTACCATTACTTGGAAGTAAGTCCATTGAAATCAAGCTAGTCTTACTTTAATGGAAATACGTTTAGCTCTGTAGGAGCTTTCTCTAAGACTTTAGCCAAGGTATTTCTATGCTTCCGTGTAAGCCTTGCACCACATTTATGCCATGTAGTTTAAAATAAACTGCAAGGTAATTTTTGGTCTGTTCTCTACCAGATTACTTAGAGAGAGAGAGATCAGTTGATGGAAGAATTGACATAAGATTGTATGTGTGGGGGGAATCTGAACCTTTCAAGGGCTATGCAAGATTTTTAGGAACTGGCCCTATAGAGAAATTCAAACACTTACTGCACAATCCTATACACAAAAAAGTCCCAGAATGTTGGGTGTTGTAGGAGTTCCCCCTGCCCCCCGAACATGCATAGTATTTAACAGTAAAATGCCAGTGGCATAATTTTATTTTCCCTCCTTTAGACTGTTGTAAGGGCAACATGCCCTGAAAGGTTTGTTAGAAATTTGTCTAATAATTTAATAAATTAAGTGCCGAGCCTAGCAGGTAGGAAGTCTGCTTTTTATCCATGTTTACTCATTGCCTTTATCTAGTTAGCCAGAAGCTTTGAAGATGGTCTGTTAATAGATCCTACCTTCATTCTGATTCCATCTTTCGAAATAAATACATAGTTAAAGATTTTTGGTGTAGCTTATGAATCCAAATAGGTATGCTTGCAAGCTAGCATCAGCAACTTTTATCTGCAGCCTGATCCATGACAAGTTAATTACACCACTTATGCAGCAACTGCACAGATGCTCTATAGGAAGCTATAGTAGTTATACTGTAACTTGTGTTACTGTGGCTACTTTATCTCCTGATAACTCTGTAATTAACTTGTCACCACTGTTTAATGCTTAACGTATGTAGAGAATCAGTTAATGGCATCACTAAAGCAATAGTAGCCTGGAGGAGCAGCTCATGCCCACTGGGAAGGCTATCAGGGATTGCTTAAACACAAAACACCCGGCCCTGACCTGGAAAAGCATTAGGAAGCTTGTTTGTTAGGAAGCTTTCGATAGAATGTTAAGAATGTTAGTGATACAAATACAGCTAGTGTTAAGCAACATCCTTGAAAGTGCTAGTTTTGGGATTGTATTAACTCCCAACTGCAAAGAGCAGAAATATAATAGATGAATTTTCAGTCTGAGGCAACAGTCCTGTGCCCTCATACCTGGGAGTAAACTCCATTTAGCTTAGGGGGACTTACTTCTGAGTAGAAATGTGGAGATTGTGCTGTAAAATGAATTATATAGTTCTGGAGAAATAGTTTTTGTTAATATTACTGTGTATGTTGTCGTACAGTTAAGAATGTTGCTCTGTCTGAACAATACATAACAACTCCTTATACTACCCTGGAGACTAGTAACGCAAAAGATGACACCCCAACGCACATGTTGAATGTTAAAAACTCAGGTTATTCAGAGGTGGTTTCTCTCAATTAGATCAGAGCTGAATCATAGCCTCATGGGAACAAAATACAAGTATTTCTCTGCACCATTCTCAAGAGTAGTGAGCCATTCTGGCCATGATGCAGCTGTTTTATAGTGAGTTTTAGTGTTTTGTTGGAAAGAAATTGCTGCACATTAATAGTGATAAATTTGCATGTTTTGAAGTATCCTGTAGAATGAACTAAATCCTCAGTGTGTGATAGGTGTAAATTCTAAACTGTATATTTGTGAATGCATCATGTACTTTTAAAGATTTCCCGTGTTAGAATAATTTCCTGTTTGTAACACTTGTGTAGTCAGCAAAGTATCCAGTGCAGTCTGTATTGCCCATTCCCAGAAGTCGAAGGGTGAAACTGAATGCACGTTCTACCAATAGCACAACTCGTAAAAGCAAGCACTTGTTAAATCTATTTGTTTTTATTATAGACATCGATCTGCCAGTCGCAATAATGCATTTATGGACATTTTTCTGCAAGCACAGCGCTGGTGGCAGTTTTTACTGACAAATTGAGTCATATGGACAGTAGTTCAAAATAAGCTTACTTTATTGACAGATTGTGCAGTTCTCTAGTTCACTGAGTGTTCTTAAGATATCTGGACTAGCAAAAAAGAATATAGCAGAAATGTAAGACAACTGGTATAATTTTTGAAGGGTAGAATCTATAAAACTGGTGGAGGGAAGAACAATGTTACTTCACTTGTGCAAACTTTTAAGGTATAATCGTGTTCTGGTACCACAGGAATAAAAGTTATCTGGGAGACGATGGTGCCCACAATTACCTTGCATTTCATTTAAGATACTTGAAATAAATGTGATGCAGCCTTGCACTAAAGTTTAGGAAATCCTAGGAAGTTTGGAAGTCTTAAAGATGATCTTCCAAAGCTACAAATACTATGGTCTACAGCCCTTGATTGTCTACCTTACTCATTCTGTCTAATTCCCTTTTAAAAGCTACCTCAAGGCTAAAACATTCATGACTTTAAATCTGTAAAGTAGTATCTCTTTTGTTCATTATTACTCTAGAGTTGGTGCAGTGGGCCCAATCTGGATTTTAAAAGTGCCCCAGTCCCCCACCCTAAAATCCTGATCTGAATCAGGGCCCCTGTGTCTACTATAGAATAAAAATGAAAACGATGCTGCTGCTAAACACAGATTTAAAGTAGTGTGTGTTTTGTCCCTAAGTTAGTGGCTATCATCATGTCTTGTGGCAGAGTGTTCCATGCTGTGTATGGATTGTGTGAAGTACTTTTTTTCCTGTCCTGATAGGAAAGAGGGGGCTTTCACAAATAATTACAATATTTAGAACCATCTATAATGGTCTAATGTTCTCCATCCTCCTCTGTCACTGGCCTGAATCTTCTTTTCTCTAAATGAAGCAAGTCCCTAATGATTTATTTTCCTTCTTACATGCTATATCCAGG
Organism: Anniella stebbinsi; assembly: GCA_029215795.1. Taxonomy (NCBI): domain Eukaryota; kingdom Metazoa; phylum Chordata; class Lepidosauria; order Squamata; family Anniellidae; genus Anniella; species Anniella stebbinsi. The sequence continues at coordinate 285,695,048 of JARDYH010000002.1, read as the reverse complement.
GTGGGCAGAAAGTAGATTTAAATTTACTGGTAGAGTTCTGGAGGATTTGCAGGAGATCAACAGCAGCAACAAATGGACACTCACCCACCCCACGTACATACATATCCTAAATTATACTATGGAATGCTTGGGATAACTCAGGTTCCACTAAAAACACAAAGTAGAACTGTAAACCTGAAGTCTGCCCACCCATGCTCTAATCCTTTGATCATTCTCCATTTTTTGTAACTTTTTTTTCCCCTGGGGTGACCAGAACAGTATGCAGTATTCCAAATGTGGCTGCACCATAGATTTATATGAAGACATTATGATACTGGCAATTCTATTTCAATATCTCTCCTAGCATGTCTTTTTTGCTGCCACTGCATACCATATCGATGTTTTCATTGAGTTATCCATCTCAATTCCAAAAACCCCTTTCCTGATTAGTCGCCACCAGTTCAGAGCCATCAGTGCATATGTGATTTTAGGAGTTTTCCTCCTAGGGTGCATCACTTTACACTTACTTATATTACCTCGTTTTCCATTTTATTTATTTATTACATTTATATACTGCCCCATAGCTGAAGCTCTCTGGGCGGTTTACAAAAATTAAAAAACTGAACATTAAAAGTCAATATACAAAATTTAAAACCATAAAAAATAAAACAACAGATATTTAAAACATTTTAAACTTTTAAGCCTGGCCACAAAGTCAGTTAAAACCTCAACTTACCTGTTAAAATGCCTGGGAGAAAAGAAATGTTTTGCCCTGGCGTTGAAAAAATAACAGTGTTGGCGCCAGGTGGGCCTCATCGGGGAGATCATTCCATAATTGGGGGGCCACTACAGAGAAGGCCCTCTCCCTTGTTGCCATCCTCTGAGCTTCCCTCGGAGTAGGCACCCGGAGGAGGACCTTTGATATTGAGCACAGTGTACGGGTAGGTTCATGTCGGGAAAGGCGTTCCATCAGGTATTGTGATCCCAAACCGTGTAAGGCTTTATAGGTTAATACCAGCACCTTGAATCAGGCTCAGAAACATACAGGCAGCCAATGCAAGCGGGCCAGAATCGGTCTTATATGTTCAAACCTTCTGGTCCGTGTTACCAATCTGGCCGCTGCATTTTGCACAAGCTGCAGCTTCCGAACCACCTTCAAAGGCAGCCCCACGTAGAGTGCATTGCAGTAATCTAACTTGGAGGTTACCAGAGCATAGACAACTGAAGCCAGGTTATCCCTGTCTAGATAGGAGTGTAGCTGGGTCACCAGCCGAAGTTGGTAGAAGGCACTCTGTGCCACCGAGGCCACCTGAGCCTCAAGTGACAGAGATGGTTCTAGGAGAACCCCCAAGCTATGAACCTGCTTCTTCAGGGGGAGTGCAGCCCCATCCAGAACAGGTTGAACACCCTCCATCCAGTCAGAGGAACCCCCCCACTAACAGCATCTCAGTCTTGTCTGGATTGAGTTTCAGTTTATTAGCTTTCATCCAGTCCATTGTCGCAGCCAAGCACCGGTTCAACACATCCACAGCCTCACCCGATGAAGATGAAAAGGAGAAGTAGAGTTGCATGTCATCAGCGTACTGATGTCTGGAAATATTTGTTTGGTGCTCTGGCAGTTTGTTTTGGTTTTTATCACACCAATGTATTTGGGGATTATTAAAAACTTTTTCACCTCACTGCTCATCTTTGACTCTTAAGTGTAGATCCTTGGAGGAATCTGGTGCTTTCTTATTGTCCTCCGTAACTGTTGTTCCTATCCATTGTTTCCTGATCTTTAACTATGTATTGATCCATAAGGAGATCCTTCCTATTATCCCACTACCACTAAATTTACTTAGAATATTTTGGTTCAGAACTTTGTCTAAAGAATTTTGGAAACCATTTTTGACAATGGTTTCCAAATGGCCTATCTAGAGTTCCACTTTCTACTTGTCTAAGTTGGTAGTAAATGACACTGCATGTGGTTAATCCAGTCTTCATGTGGATCTTGGTGCCCATCTGTTTCTGTGTTTTAATGTAAATGGTAATGCACATCCTTAGATGTTGCTTAAAGTAATGTATTCAGCTTTTCCTCACATGCTACTAGTTGCATGAAAATGCATCATCGTGAGCAGCCATTTCTGGATGGAACACAGTGACTAGCCCATGACAACATTTAAACTCCAGGTCCAAGTTGCCATAGTTATTTGGCACTCATGAAGACTTAATGGTTTAGATGAACATGCTATTGGGATTTTAATTGGAGTCAGATAAAACTGGAGGACATCCAAAATTACCCAATAGAAAACAACCAACAAGTCTTAGAATGTAAGAATATAAGGTTTTATTCTTCAAAGGATTATTTCAAAGAATAAAACTTTATTTTTTTTACATCCTGAGACTTTTCCGTTGAGATTTTAATAGCTTAGATTTTAAGATTCGCACTAAGGAAATTTAAGGGTAGTGAATTTTGCCCTTCCTTTTCTGTGAAGACTATTGGCAACAGTGTAGCAATGTTCATATTTTGGAATTTAGTGCATTTAAAGGTCAGATTACATAAAGTAAAGATTGTACCAAGATGGAACACATCAGCAAAAGAGTCCTTTTGTCATTCTTGGAAATCAATAAGTAAAGTTTACATTGCTGACTTAGATCATGCTAATTGTTCAATACATGTGCAAACACTATTCCTTGAGCTAATTCTTGTTCGTAAATAGCATATACTAAGGCTGCCTTGTAAATGGTGGTGCTGACTAATCAGTTGCCATTATAATGATATTTAAATTATCTTATGGTGATTTAGATCAATCAGTGTAAGATGCAAGCAATGAAATAATTATCTTCTGTACTTAGCACATTCGGATGCAAGGTACTGCTTCAGTGTTTATTTAGAATGATCCATAGTAGTTCTTGAATAACTTTTTTAGTGGGCAGGAAAGGTACAAAGAAGGCCCTCTGAAGAAAAGTTGTCATTATGATCGTATTTTTAGCACCAGCTTAGAACATTGGATTACCTAGCAGAGGTCAAATAAGTAGTTCCACGGCTTACATTTTAGCTGTCAACTATGATGAGAGTATTCAACATGTATTCTAAACTTCTTGAAAGTAGATCAGTGACAGGCCCCTAACTTCCTGTTTTAGTATTTCTAGCCTGTTGAGATTATACTATATCTCATAGTTGCTTTCAGAATTATGGAGACATCCTTCTGGTTAAAGGTTTGCTTCGCAACATGTTATAAGAACCTAGGACAGACCTGTGAATCTTTCAAGTCCAACATTGGGCTTGTTCAGACAGCACACTAAGCCATCATTAGGCCACTATCCCTTTTGCAGCAAATGATTAGTAGAGTGTTTAAACCATGATTATGTAGCCACCATAGTTAGGAATGGTTCACATGACACACTAAGCCATAATGTTTAGCTTGAAATACTTAACTACCTTGGCTTAGCGTGTCATCTGAATAGGCTCATAATTTATCAGGATTGGTAGTAGCTCTCCATGGTTTCCAGCAGAAGTCTTAATTAGATATGATTAATACCTGAGAATGATGAGATCCTTACAAATAGCAACCCCATATCAAGTTTTCACCTGTTCCTCAATAATACTTACTTCAACTTGCCTGTCTCCTTAACTAATTCGTTTCTGTAAATAGCGTAAGTATCAGACTTGTTGATATTGAAGTATATTTTTAATACCTTAAAAGGAATTGACCAGATCGTCTTTTGACCAGTAAAATGCCTACGCCCAGAGTTTTATAATTTGTTAAACTTGTTTGTTATCATGTCCAACAGCTTGTCTTCATAGATATCAGTAAAATACACATTTTAAAAAACTTACTGCATCCTAGAGGGGATACACTTGGACAAGAGAGTGTACTATATTTGAAGGGAATGTTTGCAATATCATACATAATGCCTTTGAAAATAATGCTGTCAGTGATAGGGTATGTCTATTCTTTGGAAAGGTAAGTTTGATGACTACCAAGTTTGATGTGTGTCTCGCTATAAAGATGCTACTATGCAAACTTACTGACAACTAGTCCCATTGACTTACCTACTCCATCAGGCCTGTGTCTCCTGGGTGTAAACATCAACCTGAATGACATATTTTGGCACTACTTGGCATAAACCTATAGTATAAAAGGCAAGGTTAGAGATAGAGTGGAACTTTTGTAAGAACAGCAATTCATAGATTTCTCCCAGTGAGGTTAAGATGGGGCAAGTGCAAATATATGTGGTTTATGGATTGCTGCCTAAGCTATTGCTCTCTGAAATTGGAGCTAGATGGTAGAAATGTTCTTGAATAGGAAGGATACGAAGATTGCTGCAATAATTATTGCAAATAAAACAGTCCTCTGTTAGTGGATATGCTTTGTTTTATATTGCACCATTAATATTTAAAATGTGGATTTGAATTCTTTTCAGTTATCTCCATTTAGTGGTTGTTGATAATTCCACAGTGAGAGTCTCTAAGAATATGATTAACCCTGAGGGTCATCTTATAATGTAATTATTAATGATTGATTCTGTTTATCCTTGAAATCAATATAAAAGCAAAATTGCTTGGCATATATTTGGGTTTGATTCCTTACATTTGGTAAACACAACAACTAGTATTGGCTCTATATATGAAAACACATTTGAGGCATCTAAAAGTGTGTGGCTTCGTTTTCAAATACTTAATGGCGATATGTGGTAGTTCTTACATGACATATGTTAATATGGCCAATAGTGTAACATCTCCTGCCACTAATAGTTAGGGTGGGGATGTATAGTAATTGATCTTCCTGGGAGTGCTGTAATGTAAAAACAATTCAGGCTGTTTGAAGTATATTTTACAAGTGTGCATTGGGCCTTTGGGATGTTACATTGAAAAACCCAATTGTACAGTTACCATGGGAACCCAATTAGAATAGATTGCTTGGGTTTTTTAGTCTTTTCATCTTGACCAAAAATCTAATGTACTTTAAATGTTTTCATATGGAATTTTATTCATAGACTGGATTGATGTAATAATAGCTTTTATTTGAATACTAAAATCAGACAGTATCGAGCGTTCTGTGTTATCAGGGTTTCCCAGCTCCATGGCAGAAAAATAATATTTTGGTATATGCACATATATTTAAACTCCCTGTTAACTGTGGTATGTTTCCTTTTTATTGTGGTCAAATTTAGTGATTTTTAACCTGCTTTGGCAATTCTGAGAAAAGGTAGATGAATTGCCTGTTTGTGATAAGACACTTCCCTTTTTTGGTGGACAATGTTGAATAGTTCCAAATAAACAGAAGGGAAGGGAATGCTTACCTGTCCAGAAAGTATAGGTTAAACATTTGTAAGATATGTAAGAATAGTTCAGCAGTGGAAAGAGCTGCTAAGGGAAGTGGTGATCTTTCCTTCCTGAAGGTTTTCAGCAAAACAGTATATTAGTTGGAATGTTTGTTTTATCTTTTGTAGCAGGAGGAGGGAACCCTTATGTATCCCACTGTATTTTGAAATCTGAATAACAACAACAGTACCTATCAGTTAAATGTCTCCATAGATAACTACACCTAGATTTGTGGAGATCTATGAGAAACATGAGAACAAAGAAATATAGAACATTTTAATGGTGGTTTTAGAAAGATGCCTTTCAAATATTCTGATTTCAGCCATATTTACTGCTCTTTCGCTCATGCTGGGATCTCTCTTAGTGGCAAGCTAAGCCACTTCTAATGTCCAGCTGTGAAAGCAGAGCTGCAGCTTGCTTTGGAACAGATTCCCAACATCATTCCTTGATCTACCAAGCGGAGAATGCACTCAACCTCAATCGCTTTGCCAAATAACATCACAGCTCTTGGAACTCGGTCTGCCTATGTGAATTGTTAAAGCATCCATGATATTTCATGCCAACCAAATGGCTAAGGAAAAATTATGACTTCTTACTGAGAGATGCTATCAATTTTCTGAAACCAAGATTCCTTTCTGCTGCTTTTAAACGTACTTGTGCTCATATTTGTTCAGGATTGTCTATCCCCTGTGCGGACAGCCCAGAAGAGCACTGGCAGATTGCTCTTTTGCATAGACAAGTGGAACTTGCAACAAAATGTTATAATGTAGGTACTCCCATTCAGGGTTTTAGCTGTACTTTCTTTCAGAATACCCCATTCCACACACCCTACTCAATCCGTTTTCTATTTCTCCCAACAATTAGAAAGCATTTGATACCCATTGAGCATTATGCTCTTTTGGGGTCTCCTCCCCACACCTTGGGGATTTCTCCAATTTTTGTTTTGTTTTGGTACTTCTGTCATCCTGGGCTTTCACCCAAGCCTGTTGCTTTATCTCCATCTTGTGTGAGGATTATGCTCTTTGGTTACATAAAGCCTAGCACTTGGAGAACTGAAGTTTACTATTAGTATATTTTGATGACACAAAGTGAATTTTCTGGACTGGTGTAGCTGAGTTTGACTGTCTGCATCAGGAAGTCAGAAGATGCTTTCAGTGGCATGTTGGGCGACACGTATACTAGTACTGTGCCGGATTTATCTATCTGTTTTTGACCACTTGCTGTAGATGGGCCTAAAAGAAAGTGTAACCAAAAGTTGTGGGAAGGGGTGTAGGTTACAGTAAGCACTGGAGACTTGCTCCCTGAGAAATTCCTCTGAAATTCTGTGAAAGAGGCAGAAAAATGACTGGCATCTTCTCAGGGAAGCAAAGAGGTTGCACAGAGGAGGTTGGATGCAGCACAATCCTAATGTGTGCCTTGTGACTGAGGAAGCTAATATACCTGTTTTAATTTGAGAGTGACCTAGCGAGGAAACTATTGTTGCTGTCCTTCTGCATGTACTTACTCATATATAACAGAAGAAGTAGTCATGTATAACATGAAGGGTAGTTTGTGCAGGAGAAGGGACTGCAGCAATTCCTGGAAAGAAATAACTTTCATCCTGGGTTAATGGTGTCTCTTGCCCCAGGCACTTCTGCATTGTCTTGCCCCCACTAGCTGTACTGAGCAGAACAGCTGGTGGACTGGAGGCATTAGCTTCATGGTTGTATCTGTTCTGTATTTGTTTCTCATGCTAACTAATGTCTTTGCAAGTTGTTGTTGCCTCTACAGTCTGCTGGCAGAAAGGGTGCATGTGTGTACAGTGATTTTTGGTTAATGGGAGATCTTTGACCTAGTTCATACAGTGGTGGTTAACCTGTTTCAGGGCTTTACCAGTTCAGACTGCAGATGACCATGGGAGGTGCCTTCACAAATTTTTTCCATGCAGAAAACTAGCACCTCAGACAGAAGGCCAGACTACATCTCTTCTCCCTGACATTTAGTGTTCTGTATAGATAACATATAGTATAGAAAGCCGCTTTACATCCAGTCAGACTGTGGCTGCATTCAGACAACACTTTAGTCAATGTTGGGTTAATAGTCAACTCACAGTTGGTTATTTTGTGGGTACATCCCATACAACGGCTGAGTTCGGACGACACTTTAGGCAACAGAGGGGGGAATAGCATACTGGCCATGTGTTATTTTGGCGGCGGCACGGTAGCACCCACCACACGACATGTTGCCCCTTCCCCTGTCGCACTGCTGAAAGTCCCGGCATCCTTCTGGGTTGCTGCGTCTCCTCCCTCCCACCTCCCTCAGTCCTCTGGCTGTATCCCAGCATGCGCCGCAAGTTCTGCCGGCTGTATCGGAGCAGCTGGGGGTTTTTTGGCTGCTCTGGCCGGCGAACTCTATGACCAAACGGAGTAGTACACGGAGAGAGGGAGGTTCCCTCTACACGACACTTTAAACAACGGATTTTGGGATAAATAATGTGCAAGCCCGTTGTTTTTCTCCGTTGTTTAAGTGCTCCAAATAGCATACTGTCAGTTGTGTGTGCGTTGTGTGTTGCCCTCCACACGACACAATAAGCAACACAACTGACGTTTGTTATCCCCCCCTCCGTTGATTATCGTGTCGTCCGAATCAGGCCAACATGTTCCTACAAAACTGTGGATTGGTTGGGGCTGGCGTTGAGTGGACTAATAGTCAACCAGCGTTTGACACAGCCACCGCCTCTCTCCCCACCATCCCTCCCCCTTAGTCCTCCCTCCCAGCAGCCTCTGTGAGTTGTGCTGGCTATAGTGGAGCAGCCGGCGTGGTTTTGGCCACTCTTGCCCAGGAACTCTGTAGCCAGCTGAAATAGTCTACTCAACCCTGCAAAATAGTCCACTGAACGTGACAGACAACACGCTAACCAGCGTTTATGCAGATAGTCAACTCTGCAGAGCATTGGTTATCTCAGTTGATTATTTTGGGGAAATAGTCAACCATGGGGTGGTTTTTGCCCGACAGACAACACAATAACTAACCATTGACCACTCAACTGACGGTTCTGCAACTTCCAGCATTCCCCAGCTAGCCGATTGTGCCTTAAATTGCACAAGGAAAATATGAACTTTTTCTTTTACAGGACATTTAAATCTCATAATTTATTTTCGAAGAACTGCTGCACTTCAAAAAACATTTCCCCTAAAATTAGAAGAATTGTTTTTTTCTTGCCTACTTGTTTAAGTAGTCCTCCATTCATCTATAAGCACTTGTTCTTTCCACAACACATAGTTTCCCTATGGAAAAGCAAGAGGATCTTAGTGGAATTCAAAATCATATTTTCCCTGCGATTAGTCAGCAAGGAGAGCTGAAAAGGAAAACAACAGTCTTTCTTGAGTCCACCTCATCATTTGAGATCTAGCACTTGACCTCTGTTATTCCCACTTCTTATCAACCTGCCTTTAAGTGCTATGCTAGGACACAGGGAATTTTAAATTTGTCCGCTAAAACAAGCTTGCCCTGTTTGATGGAAAGGGTCATTAAGAGTTCTTGTTTGATAAATAAAAATCTAAGGACTTCATTACCGCAACATTATAAAATGCAAAGTGTGTAATGAACTGCTTATTCAGAGTTAGGGTAATAAGATTTTAAGGTGATACTTTTGCTCGCTTGCACCATGCCATTGTAACTCCTCGTTTGGTGGTTTGTAAAAACATGGACGTTCATGTAAAGAGGAAATGGGAAACAAATGCTGATCAGTTTGCTATGTTGAAGAGTCAAACAATTATTGACTTTAATGTTGGGGTGAAAAGGCATTTTGACTTCATCCAAATAGATAGATTTCAACAGTGTTGCTCTGAAAGGTAGTTGGTATATACTTTACCAGTAACACTTCAAAATCAATAAGGAACTTTTGGGGGGGAGTACATGAAATAGAAAAAGGTCTACAACCATAGCTGTAGGTGATTAGCACATTTTGGCTACTGAAATTGAAATGACTTGGAAATAAAACAAAACACATGTAAATTCTTGGGAAATAATTTCTGTTCTTACAAAACATCCTTAATTGAATAATTGCAAACAAAGGGCTTGATCAGTTTTGAACATTATATGACTCCTTCCACCCCATTTTATCTTTGAAATCTAGGTCTTGGCTGGTTGCACTACCTGTACTAAATTGGGTTAACGTGATTGAAATGGGATATAATTTCCATTCAGGCTGCTCAAAGCTCTTTATTTTTAACACACATTTAACTAAAACACTTGGGAGAGGTCCACTTCTTGTTAAGGATTCAACATCCCCACCCCTCTAATTAAGATCTGAGAATACTCCCTGTACACGTGTCTGACTTAGCAAAGAAAGACCTCCAGCAAACAAAATGAAACTAAGCTTTGTATTTCTAATATTTGGATGACCTTGTACAGATTCTTTTTTTAATCTTATGTTGCTAAAACTACAAGTTGATAGGGTATGGTCCACCACCTTAGAGGCTTTTTTGAGATATATCAGTGTCATTAGATAAGTCCTTTGGCACATGTTTTTCTGCTGTTAGTTTTCACCTTGCTTGCTATGTCAGCATTTTAGACAATGGTTCTAAGTCCGCTTACTTTAAAATAGGCTCTGCTGAAATAAATGGGACAGGGTCCCCAAGCGGTAACTTATCATGGTGTGTAGGTAACCACTTGGTTAGCTGGTCACCTGAATTATGCTGCTAAATGGAGATAGGAATGTTACTTGACTTCTGTACCTGATAATAAATCTAGGGAAGCAGAGAAGTGCTAAAATGGTCACCATTGATAGGCAGGACAATTCAGAAGATCGTCTGATTGAGCGATTACAAGAACACTATGATCAGTTACTGCTTGGTGAATGGTTGTCTGTATTCACCTTTGGTGGAAAGTAAATACACTTAAAGTTAGGTTATGGGAAACAACATTGCTGTCAATAGTTATAAAGTCATTGAATGATATTTTTTAAAGATAGCATAATCGAAACCTGTTTATTTGGAAATAATTCCAGTGATACTAGCCTTCGTGTATTTGTGTTTAAGATTGGGGTATTATGTCCTTAGTTGCCGTCTGATGAAAGCAATCTTGCAATCTAAATCTAAATAAAGTTATAGCCACAGCAAGCAGCATTACAGAAAGATCTCTTAGCATATCAGCGTAATGTTTGTTTTTCTTCTTACATCTTTCGTTATAACACAGAATACCTTTAGTATACATCTTGTTTAATCTAAGGAAGGAAACAAATATGTATATGGAAAAAGATAAACAGTGCTTAGTAGCTACAGTAAAGTATATTTTAAGCAATATTTTTACAGGCTTTCGGATGTGTCTTAAGCTATTCTGTTATCCTGTGGAACCCTATTTTACAGGGCATGCGATGAGAGAAATCCTCATAATGTCATCTGTTGATTATGACTCATTACAGATGATAGATGACCTAGTGAACTTGAAAATTCCTGTTTGCTTGCAAGAAAATAAAATTCCCATCCACTGTTTTGGATTGTATGTGTAAAATTCAGAGTCCATTTTGTGTGTGTGTATGTGACTTCGTAACATAAGATTAGTAATAACATGGTCAATGCCATCTTTTAACAGCTTATGAAATGTATGCTTTTGCATTTTTTCTAACATTTTATTTTTCCTTTCTCATAGGCTGAGCTCCTTTGTGTACATAACATGGCGTCAAAACTTCATCAAAAAGTAAGTTGCTTTGGGGGTGGGGGAGGAAATAGTGCATTTAGGTGCACACACAAAGTAATAATGTTGGAGAAGAATCCGCCTAACAAAGTTGGCATCTTTCCCCAGTGTCCAGCAGTCAGTGTTAAGAATCCGGTTGACAAGATTGATGCTGCATTGTAAATCTCAGTAGCTCTGTCATGGTTGGTAACAGCCAGCAGTGGACCTTTCCGCATCACATATCTATCTTCCACAGACCATAACCTAATTGAACATTGCTGTATTTTTAGGGTTAACTGAGCTGTTTTCTACCCTTCTGTGACTAGATTAATCTTTTTAAAAAATAAAAATAAAAAAACCCGAAACCTAAACTTTGTATTTTAATTAATATTATGAGTCAAGGGAATTGATGTAAAACCAATTGTTTCTTAAGTTTAAACTCTGTATAGTTAAATATCAGTAGTTGATATCCTACCTAAGGTGCAGCTTACTTTATATAGATCATAGTCAAACTTTTATGTAGAGGGTGCATTTGTAGTTATCTTTTTCTTTTGTTTTTCTTTTGGTGGTGGTGAGCATGCTCATTCAGTGTAACTGAGATTTGCAAGCCACATGGCAGCCATAGCCAGCAGATGAGGGTAGGTTTGGAATTTTATTAACTGCGGTATTTTTTAACCTGTTTGAGAAAAACAACTTGGTCTATGCTCCCTCACCCCCCAAGAAACCTAGGAAAAAACTAGGAAAAGCGAAATAGTCTTAGGTTATGGTGTTAATTTGTGTTTCTCTCAATTTCTTCTTGTTTTTATTTCATTACATGTCAGGCTTATGACAGTCTTAATTACTTGAATGTTTTCTAAATGCCTGTGCGCATCATGGATTTCTCACTGTATTATTCCTCCTCATGTCAAGTTGTAAAGCATATTCAGATTTATCTCTCTATAAAAAAGCCAATCACTCTATTTGTTTCACATTTTACCATGACCAGGAATATGCAGATATGGAGCTAGGCAGATATGGGCTGCCTCAGTGATTCCCATTCAGTTCTATGGGACAAAGTGAACAGGCTGAAATCTGGGACCTAGTAGATAGAGAAAGGGACAATCAGCTCACACCCAAATGGCCATCAAGCATTCAGTTGTGATGTAGAGACCATAGTTTTTGAATAGATATATCCAAACATTGAATAGCTTTTGCTCTTTTAAATGATGGTAGGCTTGACTTAAGATTTGTATATTACTTCTGTATGAAGTTAAACATAAGGTAAGAAGTGCAGTTAAAGCGGAGGCTTTTACACCATACTATTTATAAGTATTTGAAAACATGGTGATATCATCTCCTCCCTAGCAGTCCTAGTCGTTACTTTCATTCCTTTAGGAAGCGATAACTTCAAACTTCTCCAGTTGCATGGTGTGGACGTGGATCTTGGGAGAGGTAGCCAAATGAGAATCATCTAAAATATGGAGCACGCATGTTCTGCTTTTTGTAATATTTAAATATGTACTCACACCCCCCCCCCCCCCCCCCCCGTGTATACATATAATATTTCAGCTTAGGATCATACAAGTATTGTGAATAGCTGAGATGCCAGTTATTGTAGGACTATTTATTTGTCTTTATTTTGAAGATGACTATGGAAATAGTCCTATTTGTTTACAAGCAGATTCTACTGCTTCCTATAGTTTAGTTTAAAGGGGAATGTTGTTGATAGTGTTAGCCATATTGCTTGGATGATTTTTTATTATTATTATTCTCTAGTTCTGACTCCTCAGGTGTAGCTATTTTAGTATTATAGAGGATGATGGATGATGCAGGAAAGTTTCTTTTGAAGCACTTCTGATATTGTGCAATGCACTTGGGGGTCAGCTGCACTTGACTGATGCATGATTTATCTGATGTCCCTGCCACTTTCTGAGATAAAGCTGCTATTTTATCAAAAATGCCAGCAACTGTGACTTAGAATTTATATGCCTTCTTTTTCAAATAATTGCTCTGATTACTTTCCGGTATGGCAATAAAATGATAGAGGTAATTGCACACAAATGTGAGATAACACCAAAATACAATAAAATTAACCTGAATTAGCTTGACTTGTCGATGAAGTATTTATGAAATGTATTTTTTGCAATAAGGGAGACCAATATTATAGCTGGAAGGTGAGTTATTGCCTTAATGTAATACAGTTTGAAATTTTAAAAAGAGACTGTTACAGTTGAGGGTGATTGTGCTTTTGAAATTAAGTTGAAGTGATTCTTATAATTGGCAGCAATAATGCATTGCAAAGGTAATATCTTTTATTGTGTTATGCCTAGTTGCATTATCTCTTAGTTTGACTTGAGCTTCTTGGAGAACATAAACATTTCTTTGAAATTTTGTGGATTTTGATAACAGAACATCCTGTGAAATATTATGCTTTTTTGATTATAAACCTTATCACTCTGTTTCATACCTGAAAAACTGCTTTTTGGTTTCAGTTAAATCTGGGGGAAATTCACAAGTTTTATTTTATCAGGTTTTCCTAGTTTTGTTAGTTTCTGAATATATGTGTATAAAAAACCAGTTCAAAAGGAGACAATTCTGAACTTTATCCTAGATATAATGCCCACCAGAGATATGGGAAAACCTAACCTTGAGGAGCCTTGAGGGCAGAGATATCTCTATTCGAATTGTGTTGGTACCAGAGATACACTTGTGCTACATAGGTGGAACCAGCAGTGTGTTCAATGGGTACTCAGGCCAAGAGGGGAGGCAAGGAATGCAAAACATGTCATAAAACAATAGGCACCACAATCAGGGGCTAGGCCAGTGACAGTGTCCACATGACGCCTACACATGACAGGGGCAGCCCCCCTCCCCACATCACTAGAGGCATAGCGATGCCATGACACTGGGTGTTAGCCAACCCTGCCCTCAAAGACCACTCCATGGATGACTAATTTGCATGGCACACTTGGGCGACATGCAAATTAATCCTCCATTGAGTAGGCCATAAGGGCAGGGTTGGCTATTGCTCTCTCCGCCCTCCCCACGGAATGGCAGCACTGGTTTTCCCTTACCTGATAAGGGCCCTGCCATTCCGTGGGGAGAGGCGGAGGGGAGGAGAAACTCCCCTTCTTGGTGCAGGGGCGCCTGCGGCACGTGTCCCTCTGTGGCTGCTGCCTTAAGAACTGGCAGGCAGATCTCCTCCTGAGGAGATCTGTCTGCCAGTTCTTAAGGCAGCAGCCGCAGAGGAAGATGGCCTGCTGCCAGAGCCATAGAAACAATGAAGGGGATGGCTCTAGCAACAGTTTCTAGAGCCGCTCTCTTCCTTGTTTCTATGGCTCTGGCAGCGGCGCATCTGTGGCTGCCACTGCAAGAACCAGCAAGCGGTTCACCTCAGGAGGAAGCTCCTCTGACTCCTTCTTGCTGCATCCAGAAGGAGGCGGGGCAGCCGCCATTGGGAAAGGACGCTGCACGATCAGATTGTGCAATGTCCTTGGGTTCCCCACCCTCCTTCTGGCTGCATCAGGCACCCTTGGCACCCGCAGCAGCCAGAAGGAGGCAGGGGGAGGCCCTACCAGGGATGCACAGGCCATGGAGCTTGTAACCTTCCGTGTTGCGTGCCTCTCCCATTAGTTTTGATGTTGAGATAGAGGGGAGAACTGCCGCTGACAGCTCTATCCTCAATCTCTGCGTCAGAACAAATGGTAGCTTCATGCAGCAGGGAAGTTTACAAGCTCAGGGCTTGTAACTTTCCGCGTTGCATGCCTCTCCCATTACTTTTGATGCTGAGATCGAGGGAAAGCCATGGATGTCGCTGGAGAAATAAACGGCGGAGGAGGCATCCCATGTCCTGTCAGGAGATGGGACCAGATCAATGTGCCACCTCCTTCTTGCTCTTGCAATAGCCGCTGCAGCAAGAACCAGTAGACAGATCTCTTCCTGACAACATCCCCCCACCCTCGGCATAGCAACAAATTGCGAACGGAGGGTGGGATGCAGGAGGATGCACTCACTCGTGCTATGCTCTGCCCTCATTCACCACAAATTGTTGGGGGCAGGGAGCGGCGGCATTTTGTGGCGAACGAAGAGAGCATGGCAGGAAGGATATCTCCCAAGGTTTGACATTACACATCAAGCTGCGGGAGACATCCTTCACCCCTACCTTGCAAATCATTTGGAGATCGGCTCAAGGGGATGGAAGGATCTCCTTCCATTTCCTTGAGCCGATCTCCAGATGGATCACAGGGCGGGGGGAGGGCAAGGGACGTGCATGTCCCTGGGAACATGTGAGGCGTAGCAGTTGGTGGTACCCCACCTAGGGATAGCACGATCGTCAGTTCCCCAAGTGCTTCCCGGGATGGGATTATTTCCCATGCCTATAGAGCCCTGCTGGGCAAGAGCAGCAGGGGTTTCTGCCGCTCTTGCCTCGTGACTCTGTAAGCATGTGAAATAGTCAATGGATCCCATCGCATGACACAATAATCAACGGTTATGCAGATAATCAACTCTGTAAACCGTTGATTATTTGCATTGGTTATTTCGTGGTGTGGTTTCCCCCCCAACAAGATGACACAATAGTCAGTGGGGAATTATTTAAGCAACTGTTGCTTAAATAGTTCACTGTTGACTAATGTGTCATCTGAACTGAGTCACTGTCACTCTACCCTCAGTGGCGCAGTTAGCAATCCCCACATGTTGCCTCTTCCCTAACTGAGTCTCCATATACCTTAGCAACAGCACCCTTCCCATATGATACCAGCTCCATGTTAGGAACACTTTCATCTATTGCAAATTTGTCTGTCATTGAGCTTGTAAGAGTATAGGAGCAAGTAGGTTAACAAACCCATACAGGAACAGCCAGGAGCATCCTCATCACTACTGCAAGTTATGGGATTGGCCTCCCTCATGTGGAATGGGGTGTGCGATGGAAACTGTGCCTCTGGGACAGCAGCTTGTGGAGAGCAAAAGGAGAGACAGAAAATAGCCTGCAATAGTCCAGTGCCTTGTCATCTGAATTGAAATCTCCCGCTGTGGTGGTGATGGTGTGATGTGATTTTTTTTAAACCCCCCCCCCCCCTTTCTGGGACTGGTGTGTTGTGGTGTTACCAGAGGTGCAACCATAGGTTGAAGAGATATAAGATAATGTGTAAGCATGCTCCTCCTCTGTGTTGTTCATGTCCTACCTGTGGACAGAATCCAACATGGCACTTTTACCCCACCGATTCTCTTGCGCCCCACCAATTCCTATCTGAAAGTGACACCTGTTGCTTGCCTAAAGAAGATTTAGCACTTCTAGGGACAACTGGAAACTAACAAAAATGCTTGTTTCTGGAACAGGGCAGGTTGGCGGAGCTCTCATAAGGGAACTATGCTGACCTGTCCCACTCGAGAAATGATCGTTTCCTCTTTTTTGGGGCTTCCTCTGGGAACTCCATCTTGTTCCAGCTGTTCCACCAGCAGAGCGTTTCAGCAGTATAGTTGGCATGGGAGTGGAGTATATAGTGTTCTTCTTTGTGGTCTCTGTGCATCACACATATGGGCTTAGCGCCTGTGCTGAGATAGTTTCAGGAATATTTTAGCAGTATAGTTGTTATGGGAGTGGAGTATATAGTGTTCTGCCAAATTCTTTTTCCAAATCCTACGGCCCCTTAGCTAGTATATATCCAGTTAAGGACTGCACCTTTTAAAGGAATATATTCTGAGTGCCTAAAATAGAAATTGTATGTTGCTTCAGAATTTGTGAAGTGCTCATGTGCATATACAATTTAGGATTATTGTCCTACTAAAAGTTGTATACGTATTATACACATGCAGACACATACACACACACATATATATCGTGGACATTGCGTATTGCATTCATGTGCCAGGGGTTAGAGCAATGTTTGTCAATGTTGCACAGGATTCTTTTTTAAAAAAATATATATTTGTATATGCATGTTAATTTTGAATATACAAAACATTTGTTTGAAGCTGTTCAGAGGCTGTTTTTCTTTCTCGTACCAGGTTTAAGATTAGGGGGGAAATGCAAAAAGCCGGGTGGTATATTAGTTCTGATCTTGATTCCCCTCCTCCCTTTATTGGATCTATCTAGTTTGTTTTAGTATTTTTAAGAGACTGATGATATAAAAATGAAATGTTATAATTAAATCACTATTGTTGGAATATTATTTCTCATAGTGCCTTTGTTTTTTAACCTTGCCACTATATTTTGTTTAAAATGGTCGTGTTTTATATCAATTAATCATGCGTTCTGCCCTCAAGTGGCAAGTTGGTAGTGAGCAATGAACCATAGAACGTGGCTGTCATGCTGGAGTCTACCTACAAATATTTTTTCTTAAGAGGGCGAATTATTACTGGTTCCATTTTATTTTGACTTTGAACATGTGCCTGCCCCTGACGTTTAAGTGACAAATTTGACAGTTGAAGCACTTTCTAAAGTTGCTGGCTTTGCCGCTCCAGTGACACTGCATGGGATAAAAAGAGCTTGTCTTGGTACCGAAGACATACACCATTGAAGCTTTCAAGAGTAACACCACCAGAGGAAGAGCAACCAGAATAACTTTGGAAAACAGTTGTACTCCTCTATAGATTTTTTTTTAAAGTCTGGCAACTTTGCCCTCATGCTTGCTGGATGTCTACTTTAGAACCGGCTTCCCACCCCATCATTTCTCCTCTTCTGAAGTTTGTACGATGTTTCAACAAATTACAGACCATGGCTTGGACCTCAAAATCCCCTTTGTGTGAGTGAAGCAAGGTTCACTAACTCAATGTTTGGTGACAATCTTTTTTTGTTTTGTTTCCTGGTTCTGCTAATTTGCCTCCTGTCCTGCTGCTGTATGCCATGCTACAGTGCACAGTTTGAATAGAAACAGTCGAGGGAGAGGAGGAGTGAAATGGAGCTGGTGTCTTAGCTAAGGTGATGAAGTAGGCCATGTTTTCCCATCCCTTCCCCTTCTGCAACTGGGTGGAATGGCTATTGATAGATGGCAACTGAGGGAGAATCATATGGATTGATGTGTTTCTTTTGTGTTCATATGCATTGATTAAGCTAAATAAAAAAATGCAATGAAACATGGCTAAGTTTCTTCCATGGGGATGGCAATTGGATGCTTGGTAGATAGGGTTGCCAGCAACAATTCATGACTGAGGGAGAAACCCTCTCTTTCTCTGGGCTGCCTCAGGTAGCTTTCAGTTTCCTTTTGTTTGTTTTTTGTTATCTTTCTTCTGTTCAACTCCCTTTCAGCCTTTTGAAATTTTGGATAGGAAGAGAAGTATAGTCAAATCCAGGAAATAGCTTTGCTTGGGGATTTGGAGGCTGCAGGCTACTGGATGCCAAGCTGCCCATTTTCCTTCATGGGCAATTGTAGGCCAAAGCTCTCCAAAATCTTAGGAATTTTTGTTGTGTTTCTGGCTGTTACTGCTTCCACTGTGACAATTAGCAAGTGGGCACAATTTCTGCAGCACTCTCTTCTGAATAGCTTCAAGGACTGTGTAGGTTATAGGGGTCTAATAGAGAATAATTTCATATCATTGCTGAAGCGGTTCACGTGGAGGCCTAAAGTCAGTCCCATGGATTGGTGGGCGTGGGGGGGAGTCCAATGGGCTCCAGGTCAGCTTCATGCCTGGATTTTTCGGATGCCTGCAGAAAGTATACTGAGCAATAAAATACTAATGTGCAGATTGTGCGGGTCAAGCAAGTTTAAAAAAAAAATGAGGAAAAGATGTGACATAAGTGACAGCAGGGCTGTTATTGTAAATGACTCATGTATTTATTTGGAAGATTTAGATCCTGTCTTTCTATCAAATGAATCTCGGGGGGGGGGTGTCTTACAATATATCATAATAATACATTCCCACAGTCATACGCAAACCCCAAATCTAACAGCTTTCCCGGGGCAACTAGCAGCTGGAGCCAAGTATTCTTTCTGGCAGGGAGGGGCTAAGCAAGTTTCCTGCAGCTGTTGTTTCTTTGGCTGATCTATGGGGTAGGCTGGTGGAGAGAGAAAATACACAATTTTCATGGCCTTGGGGGAAATTGCGTATTTGCCCCCACTGTGGTAATGGCATCTGCCTCGTCAGGGCACTTGCAGGTCCAGGTGGAGTTCCACCCAGACCTGCACCCCATTTGTCATCAAAGCAGCTGTGAGGCGAAAATCTGCCAGGTGTGTCTGTCAGGGCCCGGGAGGGGTGGACACAGGGACACCCGGTCCCCTTGCAGGCCCAGGAAGATTTTCACCCCACTGCTAGTTTGTAGTGACTTTCATGAATGGAAGGAGTCATTTTCTTTTCAGAAAAGGCAACTCGGGGTCTAACTCATTCTGCTTATTCTGTTAAATAAAATAGAAATAAAAACCCAATCAAAAGGTTCCTGGCTTTTTCATATGGTGTTTTTTTTTTTTTTTTTTTTTTTGCATTGGTGCTTTTAGTTTCTGTTGTTGTAGTTTTTTTCCTGCCTTTCAAATTCAAATATTATGACTGCTGGTATTGACAAAATGGCATGTAAGCTGTATTGGATGTTTCCGGATTTGCTCCTGGGACTTTGGCAGTGTTCAGTCAAATGAGGACTGGAAGTGCTGCATTTATGGAAGAAGCATATTCACATAACAACATTTGAAATGTTGTACATCAGCAGCCCACATTCCTTCCAACTCTGCCTATTTCCAGGATGAACTATTGTAGTCCATTATTCTTCCGCTTTGGGCACTAATAAAGGCATCACTCTGTTATATTTCCTCTTGTGTATATATAAAGGTATGGTGATGTCTTTCTTTCTGTATAAGTATGAGTTGGTGTCTTTGGGGAACTGACATCATTCCAATCACATGTTTTGTCTTCTCTTATGGACTCCCACAAGAAATCTATATTCAGGTATTGCTCCTTAACAGCTGGGAAGGGATCGCTAATCTCTCTCTCTTTCTCTCATATAACCAAGTATATAGGGATTTAATCTCTTGAGCTGAGTCAACAGATAAAGATTATATTCAGGATATTTCAACTTTAATTAGTTTCTTCTCTTCTTGATATCCCTTAAAATCCATGGTGGGATTTCAGCATGTTGGGGCATTGTCTGCTGTGTTGGTTCTCTGGGTACACTATGCTACTGAAAGACTTCCTTGATTCTTTGTGGAATCAGAAGAAAAGAGGCCCAGGTCTAGGTCATTCATGAGCCACAAAACCACAGGTGAAAATCAAGCTAAATTTTTAATGTCATAGATGTTTTCCAAGATCCATTGTTTGTCTATGGATAGGTTGAAATGCTGCTACTTTAACACTTGCTGCTACTTTAACACAGAAGTGACATGGCCCTGAGGCTTAAAGTCCAAGTGGGACAGATGGGACAGGGCCTGCTAAAGGAGTCAGGGAAAGGAGACAAGGGAGAATAAATTGGCAGCATTTAACCAAGAAAGGATGAAATCTAGCTAGGCCAGAAAGGCTTTGTCGAAGTGGCTTTTGGAAAAGAATTTCAAAATGGGGAAGAATTTGGGTAGATAGAGAAGTTTAAGGTGTTCAAAGACAAGCCAATAAAAACACATAGGCAGCAGTGAGATCTGTTGACGGCAGATGTGCTTGCTCAGAGCAGAGAAAGGGGCTTTTTCTTATGATAGCAGCATCTTTTTCCTTTGGAGAGAGAAAAATGATCTGTGTGAAGGGTATGGGGTGGGGCTGGGGAATTATAGACATTGGGATCATTAGGAGCATGGGGTGGGTTTAGCCCCCTCCCCATTCCACACAAGTGGTGTCCATCCTTTTATTCCATTTATAAATAAGTGTCTCCCAGTTGCTACTATGGGGAAAATTTACATTGCTGTACGTAGATGCTATTGTGTTTCAGAAAAATATCTGCCTCCACGCCTGATACTGGATGGTCTAACTTGCAGTAAAAAGACCCCATGGGGGCACAATGATGAACATTTTGCTCATTATGCACATATTTAAAGTTTAGAAATTACTTGGCACTTCTCCAATTGCACTCAATTGACTGCCATTTAGAATTCCTAGATTTTTTCTATTCTCAAGAAAAAGAAAGCATACTTTTCGAATTATGATTAACGTTAAACATTAAGCTCATAGTACACATTTCTCAGCATGAATTGGGCTTGCTTTAGTATGAAATAATTCATTTATGGCTTTTATGTCACACATAGATCAGGAGTAGGCAATCGTTTGGGGGCTCTGGGCACATGTTTGGGGGCTCTGGGCACCACCATAAAATGGTTGCCATGGGAGGCATGGCTAGTCCAAAAAAACTAAGTGCAAGGTAGAGTCTCAGCCCCAACACATGAAACCACCTTTGAACCCAGTTTTCAACACCAACAGAAACCTATTTCACAATGATCCTAGGTACCAATAAGAAGATGCTTCATTGGTGTGGAAAAAAGTAGGAGCATCATGGCAACTTCTTGTGTGTCAAGTACCCACAGGCACCATGTTGGTTATCCCTGACATAGATGTTGGTAAGAAAAATAGTCTTATTATTAATACAACGATGAAGAAAAAACTGATAGTATAACTTTTCTTTTGACTTCTAAAAGATCTTACAAAAAGCTGAAGGTGAAACTAAAATGTACTCCATTTAGTTTGTCTTTGGGATTGCTCACTTTACTCTCACAAAAAGTTTCCCTTCCAGGTAGATGACTCACAAACTCAATTAGTCTAGACTTTGTGCTTTCATTATGATATAATTAATAGTTGATTCTAAAAGATCTATGGAAGAGGTAACTATGTAAAGTCTTGGGAAAAAAAACCTCATTAACATAATCTATACCTTCTGTTTTAATCAGATGTTTTTAAAGTTATTGCGCTCATTAGCAGGTTAGATTCTTGTATTTTAAAAATGCCTAATTATCAAAGTCTTCTTCATACTGTGATAGGAACTTGTTCTTCTTTTTCAAGAGGTCTTTTTAATCTGGGAGCACCTTTTTATTTCTTTTCAAAAATAAATGTTTGAGGAAGATCACACTAATTTAGACACACAAATCTTTATAGAAACCTGGAACACTTGAGGCTAGCTTTAACTTATTAAGTCTGTATTTCATAGCTCTCTTAAAAATGCAAAGTAAAGCATGCTTTACTATTATTTTTAAAATTGAGACAGGATAGATAGAATATACTTTACAACTTTGGTATGACCAAGGCTGTTTGAACCCGGCATATCCCCCTCCCACTGAAAATAATGTACATGAAAATATTTTAAGGGTTGCATTCTGCAGCCTGTGCAAAATTATGCAAATTATCCAAATTCTGCATGTTTTACCATTTTCATAATCTGTTATGCTGTCTTCTGTCCACCGGATATCTTATTGGATTACGCTTCTGGCTTCTGACATGTCACCAGGAATTGCCCCCCATACTTCCTACTGTATTTTTGCAATTATTAGGACTATACAGTTACTTTTAAAATGAAAGTTTTGATTGCTTGGAAGCCCATTTCTGTAGCCATTATGCATTTCTCAGCTTTCCATCCTTACACAAGATTTCAACATGAGCACAGCCCTTGGCATGACAGTTTGGTAATTGTGTTCATGCTCGATGAGGTCCTGAAACTTGATTTTCTGCCTCTAAGTGATTATGATGCGCTATTTTTTTTTAAAAAAAAATAGTGCTTAAAAAAATATTTGAACTAAAGGTTTACATGTTGCTTTGCTGGTTTGCGCCTTGTTTTTCCATGCCTATATGAAATCCCAGATCTTTAAAATAAAAGGAATGCCTTTTGACATTTCAGTCTTCCTTTTTCTCTCTCCTGAATGCTTGAGAGTGATTGGGGCTAGCTTCTCATATTTGCTGTTTGATCTACCTCTAGGTTACTGCGGGGGAGAAAGTTACCAATGCCCTGGTCAGTTTGCGTTTCATAGAGACCACAGGGTAGTTCTAAAAATAGGGAAATACATAAATAAGAACTATTGACTTACGGGCCAGATATCCCCAATCAACCTGTCAGCCTCTCCCCCAATCCTCTCTCCTCTTTCCCTGTGGCTAAGGAGTAATCTCTGATCAGCCAAACAGCATATAAGGGGAAACCACCCTCCCCATTTTCTCCCCCACCTCCCATGCTGCTCAGTGATGGTTTTACATTTTTTTATGTTGTTGGAAGCCCCTTTCACACTCTGCAGCATGACCATGCAACGCCCCATGGAGGAAGAGATCACTCCCTCTTCTGTTGGCAATTCTCTGCGTTTGTATGCTATGTGATCAGAACGACAACCCCTTTCACATTGTGCAAAATGGAAGTTACCTCTGTTGAGAAACCAGGTGCCACTTAGCAACAGCTGTTCCAGCAGGTTACTTTGAACTATTTCCATCTTACTGTTTTCCTCCTCCCTCCTCTTCCTTTTTTTCTTTGTGTGTCATGCGTTTTGGATTGTAAGCTTGAAGGCAGGGACTATCATACTAATGATCTTTGTAAACCCTGCTCTGGGAGCCTTTTTAGCTAAAGACCAGGGTGAAAATGCTGCAAATAAAGCATTACAGCAGAAAACAAAACTCTCAGCAAGCAACATCAGGTTACAACAGATCTTAACATTCAGAAATCTTAAACCTCTAAAGGAACTGAAGCTTAAAAATTAAAATGCTTAAAAGCCTGGGGAAATAAATAGGTGTTCACCTGGTGCTGAAAAGAGAACAAGGGAGGTACAGGTTGAGCCTCTCTGGGGAAGGCATTCCCATAAGTGCCACCACTGAAAAGGTTCTCTCCAGTAGTCACCCACTCACTATACCTTGTTTTTTTTTGTGAGGACTGGATATATACATAGCAGAGGAGGTGACCATCTGTCTCCCAGCCATTTATGGGTTTAAAGATTAAAATCAGCACTTTTGAATTGGCCTCAGAAATAGATTGGAGGCTGAAAAGTTGCTTCTGATTGGGCAAGCTGATTTTAAATTTGCAATAAAGAAACTTTTAAAAACTGCAAATGGCAGGCATCTCATTTGAGGAAGCATTCTTCCTTCTGTCTTATGCATGCTTCTTCTAAGATGGTACCTTCTGCATTAGATATCTCTACCTATAAAGAGGAAAGTATGTCCGGAAATGTTTACCCACTTCCAGATAAGTTAGAAACTTGAAATTTGGCATGCTGATAGGTCTGGCTGTACAATGTACCTGAAAAATCTAAAAACATAATTTGGAGGTGTTAAGTATTTTGAAAGAATTTAATAAAAAATCTAGGCATATGCCTACAACTCCCAGCAGGCCTTGAGCGGGGGGCCATTGTGAGTGCGCTGGCAGGTGGCCGCTGCGTGCCTTTCACAACCCTGAGGTCGATCTCAAGCAGTCAACCCAATTCCATATAAAAGGAAACAACCCACATAAATGGGCTGCGTCCATTTGCGGTGCCTCCTTCCGCTCACTGTGCGTAGTTTTAAAATCATAACTAGATACAGCAGTGTGACTTTGAGGGACCAAACATGCTCAAAGGCACCCTATACTGGTATCGCTCTTTTCTTAGAATCTGTGGGAAGTTCATGCTTGGCCTTTGCTCTTAGGAGGGAGGAGGGAGGCACTCTGTGCATACCCAGAAACAGGCCTGATGAAGGGGGAAGTACATGGGCCAGCCCTGGCCCTTCAGTACAGGGTCCTGATGGAGCACTTGGTGGATGAGAAGCACAGGCCGAGGCAGTCCCAGCAGGATTTGGCCAGAGCTGGGTGTGTCCACTGATAGCTGCTTACTTCCCCTTGTTGGCGATGCTACTGTTCGATGCTCTGTCGAGGAGCAGCATCGGCAACGGGAGGAGAGAAGCACCTCTCATGGGACGCGGACACCTGTGGGCTGCCAAAGGCATGCTGGGAATGTAGTACAGGCATGTAGAGTGGCTGATTTTAAAGAAAGTATGGGTTAGCAAACCAGGACACTATGTGTAAACCAGGACACTATCTATCAATCCTAACTCAGCTCCCACCTTCCTGACCTCTCACTAACTGTCTTTGTTCTCCTTCTACCTGACTTTCTCCAACTACCACTAACCCCACCCACCATTCCATTCTAGCCTCAGCTTACACCTACTACCCCCAGCATGCCTTAGGCAATTTAATTTGTTTAAAAGTTAACTCACAGGCCTAGCATAAGCCTATTACTTTAAGATGATTACCTTGCAGACATACATCTTAGGGGGTCCGAGCAACACCGGGTATATCAGCTAGTATCATCTAAAAGCAAAAGAAGCATGTGTCTTTCTTCAGAATTATCCATAGGCACATTTATGCATTCACGTTTTGATAAAATACTAAAACATGTGATGAATCAGTTAACAGCGCAATCGTATGCATATTTACTCAGAAGTAAGTTAAGTATTTTCAATAGAGCTTACTTCCAGTAAAGGGTATATAGGATTGCAGAAGAAGATTTATTTAATTGACCTTAAGTCCTAATTGTAATGTTATGCTATTACTGATTGTAATGAGGTTCCAGCTTGTTATCTGATGTATATATGTACCTGCTACTTTTACAGGAGAAAGAAAAGATTATTTGCTACGTTCAAAGCTTTATGGTAATGTGGGTGGGAGGCAAAAATACTTTTACTATAGTGAATTTTTATAAAAACAAATAAAATTGCATAGAAATGTTGCACACACCTCAAAATACATTTTCATATTGCAGTCTTCTATGACAGGCCTTCACTGAATAGAATACAAAATTAGAATAGATTAAGGTGCATAAATATCAAAGCATGTTAAGAATGTTTTAAGCATTACAATTTAGTGTTTTGTCATAATTACAATGTAAAAGCAAATTCCCAAGACATATATCGATTCACTGGTTTTTGGTTTCTTTTCTTTTTTTTAAATAATGTTTTCACATTCTTTTTGGCAAACAGCGAATATTTGTAGTCAGAAAAACTTTAGTGACCATTGAGAATTAGCATTCATATCTTTGTTCTATGTTGCAAATAACTAAGTGAACAGAGAGATTTTGTCTTCGTTGTATATGTTTTTTTTCCTTTCTTTTTAAGTATGTGTGTGGTGAGTGTGAATGAAACTTCCTTTTTTGTCACAACCTGATGGAGGCATTACAGCATCATTGCCGTCAAAGTGATGCTGCCCTTGAGCAATACTGGTACACCTGGATATAGTCTGTCCAGAAATTCAGCTTTAGCAACTAAGAATTCTAGGCTACATATATATTGTTTGTTCTAGGGGACTGGAGGCTGACACATTTCAAATGTAGGGAGGATTTTTTTAAAGATATACACTATAATCCTTATGAATGTGTGGGAAGCCTGATTCATTTCAGTGGAGGGAGCAGTGCATGCACTTTCTGCTAAATGAGGCAAAGGAATGATGCAGTTTTAAATAAATAGTAGAGACAAACTGTTAAAGAATTTATAGCAGGGATGGGAAGCCTCCTGTCTATGGGTCAAATTCAACCCACCAGGCCTCCCCACGTGGCCACAGAGGCACCTGCAGAGCCCCCCCCCTTGGAGAAGGGGGAAGGATAGGACAGTGGGTCCCAATGGAGCTGCAACATCAAGGAGTGCTCATGGTGCCCATTTTGTGTATTGGCGCTGTCATGCAGCCTCCAAAGTCCTTGCCCTGGGCCAATTTGGTCATAAGGCTAAAAAATCTTCCCCACCCCCAGGACATTATTTTATAGGAATGCAGAGCTTGACAGTGGAGTGGTAGTATAATGTACCCTCATTCAGCCACAGCTATCAGGAGGCACCATTCTACATTAATCAAGGGCAGTCACATGTAGAAAATAGGCCAGTGTTTAAATTACATAGATATGAGTTTCAGTTGCTAGAACTGAATCTGAAAGAGGATAACAGCTTTCTGTCCAGATGGATTTCTAAATTGATGTCTGGGCACAGCAAAGGAGGCTATAAGCCCGGGTATTGAAAGAAAATTGAACATTGCCAATGATTGATAAATTAGTCAGTGGGTTACAAGGCCTGCCAAAGATGGGTCCTGATGGCTATACGCTACCTTCAGTATCAGAGGTAATAAGTCTATGTTCACCAGTTGCTGGGGAACATGGGCAGGAGGGTGCTGTTGCATTTGTAATCTGCTTGTGGGTTCCTGGTTGACAGATAGTTGGCCACTGTTTGAACAGAATGCTGGACAAGATGGATCTTGGTGCAATCCAGCATGGCTCTTCTTGTGTCCTTAGGAGCCTTTTGGTAATTAGTCATGACTGGGCACTAGGAGTAAGTTGAGACTGTAGGTACTCAACCTCCCTCTTTAAATTGGTAATTTCATCCATAGTATTGAAGAAAGAATAGATACGTTAATCAAGTCTTAGTCCATTTGTTTCCATTCTCTTCAGGATGGAGAATTGTAGAGAATATATTGACCCGGATCGCATGACCACTTTAAGCTTAAACAAGCTACTTTAGCTTGTTTAAACTGTAGTTATAATGCTCCTTCGTCCTCACTGGGACCTTGGTCACCTTCACCCCTCTTTTCCAGATTCAGATCTTAATTCTGGGTAACATCCCCAAGTGGTTAAGTCATGTGAAATCCCCGCCCTTAGATTTTGGTCAGACACCTCAAAATACACGACAAAAGCCAAATTATAAAATATGTTAACCCATTAATAAGACAAATAAGGTAAGGGAGCAATCAGAGGATACAAAATGACAAACAACACCTACAGGTTGTCCGCTTAACTAGCCTGTGCCTCTGTCACTTATGTACAGACTGAAATTCACAGGAAGGAACCCCTGCACCCTTCGCTCCTTCATGGGGTCATCTTCTGGTCCAGAATGACACTGTCTTCACTCTCTGACAGACCCATCCTTCCATGTTCTCTTGACATGGCCCTTGAACCCCAAGGGGTAGCTGACAAAGGATGGATTCAAAAAGCGAGCCATGAATGCACAATGTTTTCAAACACAGCATATTTCCTGTGCTGTTTTGTGATGATGTTATTTCAATTGCACCGTAGAGGAGACCTAAAACCATTGAAATTGAAATTGAACTTTTTCTCTCCTATTAAGGCCTAGTCAATTATAACAACATATCATTTTGAAGTATTTACTGTAACATAAAGGGTTATAAATGCAAAATTAAATAGTGTCAGTATTTAATCATATGGAAAGTATATTTTAGTACTGGAAATATTGGCTGCATTTAGACTGAATTACTGTACAAAGAGTAAAAGGTGAAGATTTTATATGTAAGTTATCAAGCGCAATGCTGGCTTGTGGGTCTGAGATGACTAATTTAGGACATAAAATGCACTGCTGGTACTGAAGCCTTAGCTACCTTCTGAACCATGGGTTAGTAATTTCAGTGCAACATCTGCATTTTTGTATTATTTCTCTCTGTTGGGTAGAGAACCTCAGCCCTTGTAGGGGCACAGTGCCATCGATGTACGGGCCTCTTCAAAGCCACAGGAACAAGCCAGGAAAACGAAGCTTTTTCTGAACAGAACATTAAGTCATAAATCATCCTAATATTCTCACTGGTAAATCTTCTCAAATGAACACCTTTTTGATACTCATCCATTATTAATGACAAAGAAGACTTAATTCTGTTTGCTAACAATGGTGCTTCAGTTTTACAGCCGTAATGAGTTGTGAATATAGTACTCTGCTCTGATAAATTTGTTTAGGTATCAGAATTTCGGTCACAAAGTACTCTTTTTGCTGGAGGATCAATTTCAAGCTAATTTCTTCTGTACCTAGTAAAGTTTAAAATGATTAGAGACTTTGACACAAAAGATTTGTAAGTACCATAATGGAAAAAGAGAGTGAAAGTAGAGTTCATATATTACCTAATCAAAATCCCTCAAATGGTTCATTTTTATGAACCCAGGATAAATATTAAATACCATTTGTTTAGGCTATGTTTGTACTAGAAGGATCTCTTTATAAAAGAATGTGTTTCAGTGTATTGCAAATTTTAAAATAGCTAATTTAACAGTTTTAATATAGCTTAATATTATAAGAGCAAATTTTGACTTGGTTTTTAAGGTTTGCCTCTTCACCTGAAGGTCGTTGCTGTTTTTAATACATAAGCTATAGTTCTATTCTCACATCAGAGAGATAATATCTATGAAATGCTTAGAACCTGATAGTTTAATTTTAACTACACCTGTCCATTATTATGCAGATTGTTGTTCTAGTAGCTTATCCCAAGAAAGAATGTGAATGATATAGTCTTGCTTTAATAAGGCTGTTACTGCCTGGAAGCTTTTTCAGAAGAAGAAAAAAATGACCTAAGTAAAAATATCAAATGAACAACAAACCTGCAGAATTAATCAGCATGAAAAATGACAATGCATTCGAACTAAACTTAAGCAGTCACCCTCAACTCTATAATTGTGAAACAGACTGCAAAGCCGTATTTAGTCAGCAGTCTCATTCATTTCCAATGAAAGCAGAGTACTAAAGTTCATAAACAGATCCTATGCATTCACAATATATGGGTGAACTTTCCTGGTCAACACGTCAGTCACTCTATGGATTGTCTGTTTAATTTTCTTCTAATGATCAGGACAACAGTTGAGTGCAAAAAAAACCATGCTTCTCTAATCCCATTGATTTCAATGGGTCTTAAACACATATACCAGTGCAGTGATTAGACACTACTGCCTTTTTTAAGGACTTTGTGCATGGTAAGCCATTTGTGTGCAGCTTCACAGTGTCTGTTTACCCATGGGGAGAGAATACTCAAGACTTCTAGTGTGTTTAGAATGTATCTATGTAAAGAACTAAATTTTCTTTCCATGTCTCAGCAGTCTGAGTTTCCATTTCGCCAGACTAAAGTAGCACATAGTGATGCACCACCTGCATGTGAATTATCTAGAGAACCCTCCAGCCTCAAGTTTGGATCAAGACCCAGTTAATTGGGCTGAGTAATGTCAGGTGCATTCCTGTGGGAACTTTCACACCACCACCCCATTGGGGCTTAGGAAAACTGTCTTAACCAGCCTGTGATTGGCTAGCAGGGATCTCCTTGGAGTTGCCAGGGTGCGAGTATAAAATTAGTGGGGTATCAGTGGCCCCTTGTCTTTGTCTTCATTTTTGTCTTTGTTTTGGACTTTATATATGTTTTTTTAGTCCTGACCTATTAGAAGACTCGTAGTTAGGTGCATGTAGGCAAGTTTAAGCAAGCTTTGTTGTTTTCTGTCTTGAAGCATTGTTTCCAACTGTTTTCTGGTTCTTGTATGCTTTTTGTTCTCTTTCCACTTGTAAATAAACTTATCACCTATCTCAAAGATGGTGTATGCTTCATTCCAAATAAGACTTAAAAGTAAGTCCAGAGCTTTCTTGTTAGTTGATACTATATGATCCCATGAGTGAATACCTATTAACATTGGTGATGCCACTTTCTACTGGTTACCATGAACCAATGGCTCAGACTCTGAGCAGGCATTCCCTAACAGCATCTTCTGAAACCAACCCCCAAGGAAGCACTGGAACTACCATAAAATGGTTTTCCCAACCCCATACTTGCTAGGCATTCCAGAAGGATTCCATGGCCTCTTTGCTTGCAAGTATACAAGTTGAGCAGGTGGGGAGCAAGTAGGTACATAAGCAGGCATTTATTTATTTTCAAAGGTAGATTCTTCTATATTGAGTAATGGCTGAGGCAATTTTAGTGTAGTTTACAGAGTGCTGCAGCAGGTATAAATGAGTGGGCTTCTTCTTTACAAATCCCTAGATCTTGAACTAATTATGAGAATTGCTAAGTAATCTTCCTATACCCAGTAGGTCTACTTGGGACTCAAGTTTAGAAATACAACTATGAAAAACTGATGAGAAAGTGGATGTTCCATTTTTGGAATTATGACCATATATTCACTGTAACATAATCAGTCTTATATAGGAATTTCAAACACAATTCTCCACGAGTCAGTCTTTATGTAGCTAAAACAGCACCATCCATACACAAGAGGGAGGTATCATCAGGGTTGGGGGAACCCCATTATTTACTGAAATACAAAATGTCTTTAGAAAACCAACCCTCTCTTGGGCAGAACTTTAGGAGAGCCTAATGAGAACTGAGAATACTCAGTGGCCATGAAATGCAGGTTGGCTGTTGGATGACTGTGTGGGGCTAGCAAACCAGTTGGTAGGCAGAGTGGAATGGAGTGTCCTGGAAGAGTGCATGGCTGGTTGGCAGGAAACCTGAACAGGAGCTGCTCATAATGAAACAATTTGTTGCAGTGCTTGTTTATCTCTACCTATATAAAAGCTGAAAGTATGTGTGTGTCACGTGTGTCCGGAAATGTTTACCCACTTCCAGACAAGTTAGAAACTTGACACGGTGACACAGTGATAGGTCTAGCTGTACAATGTACCAGAAAAATCGAAAAACATGTATTTGGTGCGTTTATTTTTAAAGAATTTAATAAAAGCCAAGCCTTATGCCTACAACTCCCAGCATGCCTTGGGCAGGAGGCCAGACTTACTGGCCTTTGGCGGCCATTGTGAGTACACAGGCGGGTGGGTGGCTGCTGTGTGTTTTTTGCAACCTGACTCCTAAGGTTGATCTCGAACAATCAACCCAATTCCACATAAAAGGAAACAATCCACATAAATGGGCTTCCTCCTCGTGCCCTCTGCGTGGTTTTAAAATCATTACTAGGTACAACAGCGTGGCTTTGAGGGGCCAAACATGCTCAAAGGCACTTCACCCTGATATTGCTGTTTTCTCAGTATCTGGGGGTAGCAAGCGCACAACTTTTGCCCTTAAGAGGGAGGAAGGGGAGGCACTCTGCGCATGCCCAGAAACAGACCCAACAAAGGGGGGAAGTGCCCAGCCCAGCCCTGGCCCTTCAGTACAGGCTCCAGATGGAGCACTTGCTGAGTGAGAAGTGCAGGACAAGGCAATCACAGCAGGATTGGATTGAGCTGGGTATGTCCACTGACAGCTGCTTACATCCTCTCCTTGGTGGTGTTACTCCTTCATGCTCTATCGGGAGCAGCATCGGCAACAAGAGGACGTCTCAGAGGATGTGAGCACCTGTGGGCTGCCAAATGCATGCTGGGAGGTGTAGTACTGGTATGTAGAGTGGCTGATTTTAAATAAAGTAGGGGTTGGCAAACCAGGTCACTACCTCTCAGTCCTAACTCAGCCCCCACTTTCCTGACCTCTCACTAACTGTCTTTGTTCTCCTTCTAACTGACTTTCCCCAACTGTCACCCCCCCCCCCCACACACACACACCATTCCATTCTAGCCTCAGATATCAGTTATTCCTCCATTCACTCTTCTGTTTCAATGGTAAAGTCAGGCTTTTACATAAAAATCATAAACTTTATCCAGTAATTCTTGCATCTGTCTTGGAATGTTGTGGTTTAGTTATAACAGGGGGAAAAACCCACAGCATAAAAAAATTCATCAAGTTAAAAAGCCCTGGATTTTTTTTTAAAAAAAACTTGGCGCTTAAAATCCATTAATGAAGTCATGAGGCCAGCCCGCCTTGGAAAAAGAAATCCTTAAGCAGGGTGCCACAACTAAGAAGGCCTGCTCTCCCACGACACCTCAGATGTATTAAAAGATTAATGTTATTCAGAGAGTTAGGCTTGTGCCTACAACTCCCAGCAAGCCTTGGGCAAGAGGGAAGATTTATTGGACTTTTGCGGTCATCATCTGGAAGTAGCTCACCATCCTAGGCCTAAAGGGAGAGTGCCTGGGTTGGTTGTTTTGGTTACTAGGCACCATCAGGAGCAGAAGGGCAGGAGGTCACAGCTCTGGGCCTGTCACTGACGGCAATGGCCAAGCTACCTGTGAGTCAGCCAGCCAGTTCCCTCAGTGTAGTGTGGACTGGCTCAGCCAGACTTCACTTCCCATGAGCTTCAGCAGCAGGACTCCCATTGGGCAAGTCGGGCACTACAGCAAAAGGCATGCCTGGAGTTGTAGTTTTTGTTTTCTGTGGGGACAAGGAAAATTATGGCGACAGTTTCCAGGCAGCCCTGGCCATGTGTTGAGAGGGGGCGGAGAAACTAATTTAATTTGTTTTAAAGTTACCTCACAGGCCTAGGACTGCCCTACCTTGCAGGGTTGTCGTGAGGGTAAGAGAGGAAAAAAGAAACGAATTTAATTTGTTTAAAAGTTAACTCACAGGCCTAGCCCTGGCCTGTGTTCTGGCTGCTTTCCTTTTTCCATAATAATAACTTCAGAGCACATGCATACAACAGTTCCCTGCGTCCACTTAGATCCGCTTCCCTGCTATATGTTATTTGGATATCTGGGCAATGCTGGATATACTTTGAAAACATATTTTTAAGTTTGGATCTGTTTTAGCTGGTAGAAAGGATGTCGTGTGTCGTGATAGTTTTTGAAGTTTAGATAGCTGCTCCGGGTAAGGTACGATGGGAGGTGTAGGCATTTCAGGTAAAACAAAAAATGTGGTTCACCACAAAGCTAATTTAAAATACAGTTCTTATTAACATATTTTTCCATTGATTCTAACGAAACAATTTATGAACTCAACCAAACTAAAAACAAACAAACAACCTAAAGATGAATAAGTTGCAAAGAAATTTATTATTTATCAAATAAATGTCATAAACATTATTCACGGACCCAAGCAATATCGGGCATATAGGCTAATATTGTATAGAATATTGAGTGTAGAAATTCATATTTGTGTGACACAATCAGATTGGAATGTTAAAATGTAATCAAGTGCTAATTGGATGTACACACCTGGTGTTACAGCTGTATAACTGTATATGAGTGGCATAATTGTATAAGGATTTGATTATGTGTTTGAAAGAATGAAATGCATAATTATGTGTAGTTGTAAACCTTTAAATGATTGTTTATTGTGAATCATGTTAACCTTGAAATTATTGTCAGCTACGTTCCCATTTTTTCCAGAAATAAGTACCACTTATTTCAGTCATTTTGAGCCTTTTGAGGCCAAGAGTTTGAGACAAACTCTGAAACCATCAGGATGCAATGGCAGTATTTAGGCTGTGCCTCTAAATGTATCCTGAAGCCCCCTTCTCCCACAAAACAAAGACAAAACCCTTAATGACATGTGTAGTATTTTTATCCCAAGGACAGGGGGGCTATTGACTACCTAATAGTGCAATCATACGGGGCATGGAGCAGATTTCCAAAAGCAGACAAACCAGGTCAGAAGTGAAGGAGGATTGATGTTTGTGGTTCGCTGTCCCTCCCTGAGGTGGTGGATTGTTGTTATTTTTTAAACCAATTCCCTCTCTTTGAACTCAATGGGAGGAAATTAATCTATGCCAGCTCCACGCTGCCATAGATCTGCCGCTGCTTTGGGCATGTATCAGGTGTGGGGGGTGGGCCTGTGGATCAAAGGCACACCTCCTTTCCTCCTCTCTGACGTTGGAGTTCTGACGTCAGAAATGAACCAGCTATTTCCAGAACAGCTGGGAGGGAAGTTGCAAGGTCGGATGTTCGCCTGTGTGGGCAGCTCTCTCTTCCTTTGCTCTCAGAGGGGGAGATCTGGTAAAATCTCTAGCTCCTTAGATGCCCTTGCAGGGAGCATACAGTTGCATTCTAAATACACAACATAAAATAGTTCCAAGATGTTTTATGAGGAACATGTTAATGAATCTTGCTTGATGACTTACTGGCTGAATTCGGACAACACGATAGTCAATGGTGGGATAATAATCAACTTTACAGTTCTTCATCTAAGGGGTACTCTCCACACAACATGGTAATAAATAATCAACTGTGGTATGGATTAGGATCAGTGCTGAGTTGACTATGGCAGCATTTGGACGACACGATAGTCAATACAACTATTTCCCCCCCCCCTCCCCAAGTTGCTTATTGTGTCGTCTGAATTCAGCCAATAAGTAACCTAAAAAGTGAGGTTCTAACCTGCTGGCACAATGTCTCTGTGCTTTACAGGACCTTGTGCTGGCTACTCAGTGCTTGCTTTGTTCTGTGAGTAAATCTCTAGTCGTCTTTGATGTTGTACTGGAATATATAATTAATTGAGAATTTATATGCAATAATTAGAATGCAATCATTTTTGTTTCTTATTCAAACAGGTTGCAGATTTGCTAAATAATGGCAGGATTAACTTAACTTTAGTGCACTACAGAGAGTGAGATTCTGGGATGGCGTGACACATTTTAAGCTGATGCTTGCCAAGACATAACAGTTTAAAAACTGACATTTGTGCTCAACACCATACTGCCACAGTCCTTACTGCTTCATGACAAACTGTCACTCTACAGTACTGTGCCTAGTTGGTAGCTGTAAAATTATCTTGTTTTATGTTGCAGGGGCTAGTATACTGTTGACAGTGCTGAGGAGTAAGACAAGTCTGTGCTTCGTGTATGATGGTAGCTAAAAAGTGTCAATTCATGAATTCTATAAAAACAAGGTGCTAGACAAACCCATGACATGTGCCTTTCCACATTTTTTGGATTGCGTAGTGCAACTGGTTGTTTTCATGTTGTATCATAAATGTGCATCCTCTACTTACCATCCCAAACTCCCAAATCATCACTTTCTATTTCCTGTATTCGTTTAATATTATCTAGCTGTATAAGCATTATTAAAGTAGCCATAAAATCCCTACAGTTATACAAAGTTTTAAGCAATGTGGATCAGAATTTCCACTTTGGACAAAAAAACGATGGGTGGTCTTGCAATCGCTCAGGCTGGAATTTATATCTGTAAAATAGGGTAACTAGCGATTGAGTTCATAAACATATGTGGATGTGGATGAAACAAGGATAACTCAACGTTTTACGTAGTTAACTGAACTATAGAAATTATAGGTGAGGGATGTGCTGCTAGTCTGCATTGTAATATATTAAGGAACGTTATGGTTAAGCTTATGGCAATTATTTCCTTAATCACTGTAATACCATGTCATTTGTGTTATTACAGAATATCCTCAAACATTCTAATTTTTTCAGGGAAAAAAGTTACCTTCACATAATTTTTGTAGCTTCTGTGAGATAAGAAATGGTCAGTGTGGCATGCTGTAGCAACTTGAAGTATCTGTGCTGTGTAGGCAGGATAAGGAATGCTTGAGTGAGAAGAGGTTCATGATTTTTTTTAAGGGCAGGTATCTTGCATATGATGAAGTGGACCTGGATTTACAAAAGGTTTTGCTACAATAAATCTATTAGGAGCAATCCTATGGTCCCTAGACAGCATCTTGTGCGGGAGGGCATAGAATATTTTGAATTTCCAGATCCAGCTTCAGTGACAATGTTCTGACCCTGGGTCCATGAATCTGCGCTCCTCACCTCTCCCCATAAAGGGGGTGTTCAGAGAGGGGGTAAAGTGGGTGGGCAGGGGAGGGACTGGATTATGTTTTATCCCTAGCCCTCTCTAGCCCCTCCCCCTCTGCAGTGCCCTATTTAGACAGATGAAAAAGCCCATCTAGCTAAAATGTAGAACTCCTCCAGCTCTGCACTGAGTGCCCATAAGCCTTGGTGTTTGTAGGCTTATGAGCATCAGGCATGAATGTGATAGAATTATGACCTTAGTCTTTAAGGTGCTACAAGACTCTTCGTTGATTTTACAGTCAACATATTATAAAATTTGCCCCTCTGCCATCTTTTACAAAGCTAACTATAGCAAGGAATTCAGCGTAGTTCTCAGACTTGGAGAATCTGGAATAACTGGAAGGGGTGTAAAATCCCATAGTAACACAATCTTGAGGTAGGTGGAGCCTTCTCTCTTTAGCCCAGACATATGGCTGGGCTGAATGCCTTCAAACAGAGAATCATTGTTGATCTACATTGTATTTGAATTTGTGACTGTTCTCCCAATTGACCTATACCTGATTTGGGTACTTTGTTTTAATAGTGTTTCTGTTTCTGTGGTTAAGAGGAGCCAGAGATACCTTGCTTCCAGTGTTGGATTAGCGCCCAACCCTGAAAATATTTACCAGCAGGCTGAATACTTGCAAGAACCTACATGCTCTTTTGTAGAACAAATGGTTGGTATTGGGCAGGCAGAAATGGAAAAATACGTTCAGCAGGATCTAGGTTTCAAAAAGTTTGAGAAAGATTGAACAAAAATCAAGACGAAAGGGAGGGGGAATGCTTTCAAACGTTATCTCCTAAAATATTGTTAAATAATTTTGTAATGCTCATGGTGTGAACAATTCTTTAAAGTAGTTCTCACTTTTCACAACCACCATGTAAGGCAGGCCATAGACTGTTGCTCTTAACTTATAGATAAAGAATTGAGACTGAACTGAGATTTGAACTTGGCTATCCCAGTTCCAAAATACCTCTGCAGGGTTTCTTCTCTTTGTGCAAGTAGTAATAGGCAAGCCTGGCTCTGAATAGACTAAAATTGAATTGTGATGCAGACAAGAATTAGTGCCAAGATTTTTAAAATAAGTATGTGGTGCTAGAGGTTGATTTATGACTACTAGAGAGTAGGCTTTACTGCTTCTGCTGTTAGCACTGAGAAATTCTCCTTCACTGATAAGTTAGTTCAGATCATTATTATTTAAATACCTATTCAGGTTAAAAGGGAGGATGAAACAAAATTCATTTCATTTTTCAATTGATCTGCAAATAGCCATGAAAATCAATTTCTTTTCCGTGCCCAATTAAAATCAACCATTTCCCTAGCTGCAGGTAAATTCAGTCAAAATTAAGCTTGATCCTAAAGGCAGAATGTGATCAGGATCACCCTTTCAGTCAGGGGATGGATCAGTATTTGAATGTAGTTGCCACCAGACCCTGGGCATGCCACACTGGCTTTGTAATTTCAGCTGTGTGTGAAGCCAAGAGAAATGCCCTTAAGGGTATGCCACACTTCCATTTAATCATTTCAGCGTTCAAAATATTGGCTGTTGTGTAATTGCTGTGAAATCCAGTTATGCAAACTCTAGTTTCTTTCCAAGCTAGAATCTTTACTAGTGGAACACAAGCCAGAATGGTAAGGATTTATTTCACAGGGTTTTAAAAATAAAATGTTTGTAATAAAGCAGAGGGTTGTTTTTTTTTGGAGGGGGTGTTGCATTAAAGGGGCAGTGCCCCTTACGTTCACCCAATGGGCATCAGCAGTTTGCATATTCGCTATGTATACTTGCTTGTTCTTCGGAGTCCTGTGTAGGTTTGTCCTGTGAAAGTTGGCCCTATTCTCTTTTGGTATTTTTCGTACTGGTGGGAGCCCTGTGTTTTGTAATACCTTGTTGTCATGCTTATGTGGGCCAGCAGATTTGTTCTATCTGCTTTGGGCTTTTTTCATTCTCCTTGCTTAGTCGTTGATGATATGACTTAGGATTTTTATGCCATTTGACAATGTAATCAATTTTGCTGTATAATTAATTTTACTAGTCTGCTAATTACATTATTACTCTTCTGCCAAGTATACATTGTTTAGAAAATGCAGCTATTTGCTGCTGTTGTATCTAGCAGAGGGTAGTTTGGCAATGGTGGAAAGGGAGACCTGCCTTTTTTTAGCTGTGAATGAGGAGTGATGAAGATTTGAGGGAGGGTTAGAAAAGTTTGGGCTTTCCCCTCTTTGAGCAATCCACCCACCACTTTTCTCCCAAGAGGCTAGGTTGATCCTTTAGTGCTAAATTAGCTTTTGTTTCTTTAAACACACACACACACGCACCATGCACACATAGCTATTAGTCATGATATGATCAAAGATGAAAATTTGATGTATATTATGGAGGTTTGACTGGATGAGGTGGAGAGGGTGGTCCTGACTAGTCCCAGTTATTTCCATATGAGTACTTATATAGGATAAATATACAGTCAGTGGCCTGTGCTGCCACATCAGAGGCAGTATTCAGTAGGAGTTTGCTTTGCCTAAGTCCTGAATCTGAGTCAAAGCAGGCCAATTCGGCCTGCCTCAGCCTGAATCCTGAAGCAGACCAAACGCTTTTGACCAGTTTGGCCCAGTGGCCAGCCACTGTCCTCTCCCCTCCCATTTCCCTCTGCTGCTGTTTACTATAGTAGATCTACCGCAGGCCAGAGCATCTCTCATAGAGGACAGGCAGCTTGTCGGTGAAGATGGAGGTTTCAGGTAAATCCTGTGGGAGGAGGGAGGAGGCCAATGGACTCCTGGTTGGCCTCACATCCAGTTTTTCTGGATGCCCGGGAATCCGTAACGCCTGGCCTACATGGGCTGGGGTGGTGCTGAGGCACCCCAAGTCAAATTGGGGCTAATTTGGCCTCCGAATTGGCCTCCAAAATAGCCCTAATCTTCAAGGCCACTTCACCCAGAATGCCTTGCTCACTATGAGGAAGGGCCCATAAGAATACCATCTCCTTGCCAGGTGCATATTCAAAGATTCATTCCATTTTGAGTGTATGTACTTGGCGCTGGATGAGCAAGACAGGATAGAGACTCCACTCATGTACTGCTGCCTTCTAGCCACTTTGATAGATATAGCTCAGGATTTAAAGGCCACCATGACTCAGTGTATTTTAGGCCTATTGCATATAGCAAATCACACATTAACTCTAGTTTTTTGTTCTGGACAAGTTGTGGGATGATAGTAGATGATTCTTCTCTTCTCTCTCTCGACATAGTACTTAGTTAAGGGTGGATTTAACAGTCCTTGGTAATCTTCATAGATTAGCAGTTAGGATGCTAATCTAACTGAAAGCCAATGGATTTCATTGTCCTTGAAAGCCAATGGATTTCAGATGGACTTGAGACTGTGTTTAGCTGACTCTGCCTGCTATTGAAACTTTGTTGGATTCCTGCATTAGGAAGCTTATTTGGGAACTGATAACAATAGCTCCTAGGCATGCTCTTTAGAGCTCGAGAGTGTCCCTAGTTCATTGGTTAGTTGAGTCTGATTTTATTGGACATAATTTTATTGATGTCCGAGGATATGAACAGAGTGTTTGGTGAAATGAGCCCCACTATGGACATATTTGATCCTTGTCTATCTCAGCTGCTGAATTTCATCTTGATAATTATTACTCTGTCATTTTACAACATACTGGCCTCAACTGGAACTAAGGAAATGCAAAGTCCATTGTTTCTCTTGATCTTCTTGTATGCGGGACTATTTCAAAATTGCCATCTTTTGGTATATCAATTCCAGAGGCTTTTTGGTTGAATAAATTAAATAGATCCCTTGTGATCCTAATAGAATCTGCAATTATGATCTGTGCTGGAAGATAAGAAGCAGTGTGACCCTTTGATTCTATCAGATCTCTTTGTGGGATCTTATACTACCGACCATGGTTTCCTTTCGGATTGCTTGCTTACAAATCAATGACTTCTTCAGATCAGTATTGGAATGCATCGAGGAATAAACTGAAGATCAATCCAGACAGGACATAGTTAGTAATAGTGGTTGGGCACATTACCCTAGATATGTGAGATATTCCAACTCTAGATGGGGTCGCACCTTAAGGAACAGGCTTTTAGCTTGGGAATATCTCTGGCTCATTTACGTAATTTTATTTAGCTGCTATCTCTTATGTATTAATTTTAAGAAATATTGTGAGTGAATGATTCATTCTATTCTTACAGTTTAATTACTGAGTATATATTGCTTTTAGTGCCTCATGGCAGAAAAGCAAAATATAAATATAAAGAAATATTGATACATTTTCATCATGCCAACAGC
Source organism: Anniella stebbinsi (assembly GCA_029215795.1). Taxonomy (NCBI): domain Eukaryota; kingdom Metazoa; phylum Chordata; class Lepidosauria; order Squamata; family Anniellidae; genus Anniella; species Anniella stebbinsi. The sequence goes on along the minus strand of JARDYH010000002.1, from coordinate 285,654,663 downwards.
ACAGAAGGGACCATTTTGCTAAGTCCAGCTACTTTTTTTTTCCTATTTGGAACAATGATTACATTCTTGAAATATAGTCCACTTGAAGATTTTATAATACATAGTCATGTTTGATTGTCTTTTGAACAGGCTGCTTTTAAAGATGTAAAAACTCAGTGTGAGAAGATGTGTGTGGTGTTGGGCAGTCCTGTGGGAAGAATTGAGATATCGGGATGCAAGACAGGAGTGCATGAAATACGCCTTCAGGAAATTGCTGTTTCACAGAACAGGTAAGTCTGTATCCCGTTGATTATTTCGTATAATTGAACGACAAATATTTGTCTAATTTACAGCAATAACTTTACAGTTGAAGTAGTGTTTTAATGATTGATGACAACAAAACATTCTAGTCAGTGGCCAAAAGAGAAACGCTAAAATCCAAAGATTACCTTTATTGGGTGAACTCGAAATACTGTATAAACTTTTGAGTTCTTTAGAGTTCTTCATTAGGCAACATGGTAAACAAACAGATAGGAAATCCGGTGGTACCTGGTTTGTATAAACTAATTTATGCCAATCATCTGCTATTAACTTTATTTTGTGACTTCTTTCAGTAAAGGCAAGTTTAATTGCAAAGACTAGAAAAGTACCATTGTACTATCAGACAATTAGGACCAGTTCAGCCATAACAATAGATGCAATTATATATAAAATTAAAAATTGGCTTCTTGAAAAGAGAAGTATGTGCATTTATTTATTTAGAACATTTTACCCTAGTTGTCTCATGAACCCAAAGCTGTTCATAATTATGCAAATAAGTCATGGCTGTTGCAAAATTAGTCTTTGTAACTCTTCATATTATTTTGCTGGTACTGTGTGTATCTTCTTAGAGTGTTTCTTCTTTCTATCACTCTGCTCCTAGCTTCAATTTCTTTGTTTGAGTTACTCTGGCGACTCAAAGTCAAGTCTGAATTTCTCATGGTTTACTGGGTATGACGAAGGCCATGAGAAACTCCCTCATTATTATCAATGAGTCTAGGGCAATCGCCACAGATAGTTGAAATTCATCTTCCGCCTGGAAATTGTCTGTAGGGTATTAGTTCCTTAGGAGTTTTCCAGGATGGTTGGGCAGCTCAGTAGAATCAGAGCAGTTGTTCAAACCTCTAGTGCAAAGATGGGAAACCTGTGACCCTCCCAATGTTGCTGGACTACAACTTTCATCATCCCTGACCATTAGCCATGCTAGATGGTACTGATAGGGGTTGGTGTCTAACAACATCAGGAGGTCCAAAGGGTTAGGGTTAGGGTGTGTCAGTTGCAGCGGATAGATTGAACTAGGCTGATATATTCCATTATCCTGTGCCTTGGCTGTTAAGATGATATTCTCCTGGTTGGCAAAATAGAACATGAGCTTCTCAGATCTTATGACAGATGGCTGGAGTCAGGCTACTTTTCTATAGGCACTAAAATGGTCTATAGGTTGGAGTTATAGGTGTTGCTCAGTGATAAGCATATGCTTTGAATGTAAAAGGTCCCTGACATCTCCAGGTAGGGCTACGAAAGAATCCTGCCTAAACCCCTGCAGAGCTGCTGTTGGTCAGTGTCGACAGTACTAGGCTAGATGGATCGAGAGTTTGACTCAGTATAAAATAGTTTCTATGTTGTTCCCCTTTGTGAATGTATTGGCTTTACCTGTACCTGTTCATATGCTAGCAGATGTGGGAAAATGTACAATGTGATGAAGTCACAACATGGGTGAGTGTTGCCTCAAGCATGCTTGTGTCACCCATAAGATTAAGATGTTTTTAATAATGTATTAGTTTTATTTGTTTTAATGTTTTATCTATTTTATGGTCTTTGTATTTATATTCACTGTTGTTCTCCGCCTCGATCCAGAGGGAAAGGTGGGTTAGAAATAAATTTATTATTATTATTATTATTATTATTTAGTTCTTCTACTCCTTCTATCTCGAACTGTTGAACTTTTCAGGTTTTGTTATGAACTCATAATTTTGTTTTCCTGATACTGTGGATTTTTGAAGAAATGTGTATGAATGTTAATAATAATAATAATAATGATTTATTTCTTACCTGCCTCTCTGTCTAGATCGAGGCGGGGAATGTATTGCATTTTAATCCCACTCTGCTTTAGTATTTCACCACAGATTTGATGTAACATCTTGCAGATTCGTATTTGGTGGAATTAAAGACCTTAATGGGAATTTTAGTCAACAATTCCTCAAAATTTGAGGGACATTCTCCCAATTGTTCAAAAATTAAAATATCCCTGTCCCGATTTATATTCATAAATTGCCTCAGTGAAATCTCTGTTCAGCCACCAGCTGGAAAGGGTAATAGCTCATTGATAGAACTCATGCTTTGCATCCAGAAGGTCTCATCTGATGTTTAGTCCCCCACATTTCCAGATTGGACTGGAAAAAAACTTACATTCCTATGGAAGATGGCTAAAATATAACTTGTATAGGTATGTTAATGCTGCTCTTATAAAAATAAGAATTATATATTTTTATAAGAAGCACAAGTAATTTGTCTTCTACTTCACCTTCTCTGGTTTAAATATTTTTGATGATTCATGATGCAATAATACTGCTGTATGAACAATCAAGACCTTGCGTGAACACATTCCAGTTTCTTTAAGATCCTGTTTTATTTGTAGCTATACTCACTGATGTAGGTGTAATTTTCAGCCAATTATTTCAGTCATTAACACAGTGTGATGAGGTTTTTCTGGTACAACTCTGAAAGTGATCTTAAAACCACTGCAGATTTTTTAAAAATAATTGTTTTCAAATAATGATTTATTTTCTTACAACACCTCACTTCATATTCAAAACAACTCCTGAGTAGCAACACTAAAGGTTGTGTGCCCCTTTGTCCTGATAAATCACTTTTCATTTCAGCAATCAGTAGCATAGCAGAACCTTCTGTGTGTGTGTGTGGTGTGTTTTAATGACCAAGGGATTATAAGTCTTGCAATGCCTGCTCCTGATGGAATCCATGTTATTACTTTTAAATCTTCTTATCCTGTGCCTTCTTCCAGAAAGTCATCTTACCCTCCCTAGCTGGTTGGAGTAGATGAAGCATTTAGAAAGCTCTCACTCCAAGTCTCCTTGTTTGTGGCACAAGGGAGTCTTCAGCACTCGTGAATGAGCATCAACTAAACCTCCTACAAGTGGAGCAAACATTGATTTTGCTCCAAAGATGTCTTTATGCACATAGAAAAAGAGGTGGGAACAATGAGCATGGAGAGTCTTGTTGAGGTGGCTAGAGGATTTTAAACGTTATTCACACAAAATATTCCGCTTTTTCTTTCTGGTTTTAGTGATTTGAAATGCAGAGGTTAATTAATTAATGAAGATCTGTGCAACATAGCCTCCTACCTTTTCAGACCTGGGCCTACTTTCAACTTTAACCTGCGAAATGGGGCCAACTTTAACTTTTTGTATACCATAATATAGCAAACTCAATTCTCTATGTTCCAATCCTTATGTAGCCAAAATGGCACCATCCGTGCACAAGAGGAATCAGTAGGTTGCTGGATCCCCAAGGTTTGCAGTAGAAAAAGGCATTGGGAGAAAAACAACCCCAAAGGGGGGGGGGGGGGGGGAATCCAGAAATAGTCCAGTAAGGACTGAGCATGCTCAGTGGGCATAAAATGCTGGTTGACTTTTGGAGAGAGGAGGAATGGAAACCTGGAAGGGGGAGATTGGTTGGAAACCTGAATAGGAGTACTCCACACATTTTATTGCAGGTCCCACTTGCAGGTCATTCAGCTTGTCTTTTTTCTGTTCTCTCTCTCTCTCTCTCTCTCTCTCTCTCTCTCTCTCTCTCCCCCCCCCCCCCCCCCATCATTTTAAAAAAAGAAACCAATACCAAAACCAAAAAGACATGGAGCTGGTGAGGTGACCTCCAGTATAGGCCAACAGTAGAGAGCATTGGAGAAACATGAGTTCAGATTTCTGCCCAGCTGTGAAGATTTTTACATGATGGCTTAGGGCTCCATCACACCTACTTTTGTTTCCCCTGTTTGCATCCACGGTTTCCTTAGCAAGTCGAGCGCTGGGCTCTTTCATGTCTATGCATTGTTGCGCTATTTCAGCTCATGTATCTTTCCACCTGTATCGCTACTATGCCGGCGAAATCTTCTGCCCACCCCCAAGTTCTCCTTCCCCCTGCAGTTTATTTTTAATTTTTAATTTTTAAAAAATTTCTGTGTAAATACAATAGTACGGCAGCCTGAAACTGCGCAATTACGGTAAAACAACACACTATTGCACATGGAAGGGGGAGAATGGACTTCCCCCGCTCCAAAATAAGATGGAAAACAGAGGGGAAGAGGTGAGATGAGCGCAGTTCAGGGATGATGTTATGTGAGTACCGCACTTCAAAAACATGTATCAGGCATGGCAAGAGTGTGATAAATCGCTGGTGTGATGGAGCTCTTAGACCAGTCAATGGGCCCATTCGCATGATCAAAATAAGCCACAGTGGCTAATTTGAATTGCAGTTGTTTCCCCCTCCAACAAGCCATGTTGCTCAGGTTCAGACAACATGACAAGCGAGTGATTTTGGAAATTGAACCCCACATGTGCCTAGCCTGCACTGTGATTGAAATAAACTATAGTGGCTTAAATTGAGCATGGGAACCAGGTCACTGTCTCTGATCCAAACCTACTTCATTGTAAGGATAAGATGAGAGAAACCCATGTATATCAGCCAGAGCAGAATACTACTGGAGCAGAATGTGTATTATATGGTGGGGTGTGCAGTGCTTCAAAGTGTTTGGAAAAGAAACATGGGGAAACAGTGTATAATAAAAATTACCAGGCTGTGTGGATTACATAGGCAGTATTAACCATTGACATTTAGTCTACCTTGATTTTTATTTATATTATTTGGGTTTCAAACTTCTCATGCCCTTCATATTATACATCCTGAAAGGGGTGGGGAGTAAGGGCATATGTAGGATAATTAGTGGAAATAGGATGAATATGTAGCCATGTTGCATAATTTCCTAAAGTTATATTCATAAAATGTTATAGTGTTACTCTTTTTTTGTTTGCAAATGGATTTGGCTTAGATATTAAAATGTAGTTTCTGAGTAGTAGATAGGTAGGCAGTGGCCTACTACTTTTCTGAAAATGCAACGGAATACCAAAAGTATGTGTTTTAGAGAAATATTACTTCCCCCTGCTAGAAATATCCGGACATCAATCTCTATTTCAGCAGATTCAATGGATATGGCAGGAAGAGTTATTATATACTATGATCCTCCTTTTATTAAAAATAAACTGGGCTAGTTTTTCTCCTGATGGCTTTTCAGGTGATAACTATAGGATTGTTTATACTTACAGCTAGATGATCAAAACTGGGGGAGGGACACGACTTTTTGCTGGAGGTAATGTTTTTGTAAAAGCTCAGCATAGTTCTAAAAACTGAGAAAAACTTTCCCAATCTTATTAAGGCCTTCCAAATAGCACAAATTCAGCTTTTCACTGTATGATCTTCCCAAATCTAGTCATGCTTTTCTATATACTTACAGATGTTAGATCACTGTGTATGTGCACTGAATAAGCTCTCCTTTTGTCATGTGTGTGTCTATTTAAATCCAGAATAATCCAGTATAAGTCTGTTACTTTTCTCACAAAATGTAGGCTCTTGGGAAAACGTGGTATCGAAGCGATGAGTGTGTTTGCAAAGTCTCTAAGGCCAAGTTCTCATAAGCAGAATAGATGTGTTAGCAGACTTGCCTCTGTACTGTTTCAAACTGATCTACTAATCAGATGACGCTCCCAAGGTAGAGCCCTTTAGGATATTGAGATCACTTTGCAGTGCATGAATAGCCATACTTTCTGGTTAGTTCAGAGTTCTTTGATAATGGGAGCACCACTTACAGAAATAATCTTCATAGCTCTTTATGGGCCATTGAGACCCTAGTTTTACAGACCTAGTATCTGTGAGAATCCAAGAGTTTTGCTCCCTGCCGTTCTTACTGGATTTAGGGGCAGGTACACTTTCGGGGCTCCATTCTTCACCCAGCTCTCATGTGGCTGCATCTGAGTGCCTGGAATGGCATCAACTCGAGAGAAGCAGCTGAAGCAGCCTTCTCCAACCTAGTGTCCTCCAGTTGTTTTGGACTACAACTGTCAGCATTTCTGACCTCTGGTCATGCTAGCTGGGGCTGCTGGAAGTCCAAATCACCTGGAAGGTATAAGGTTGTGCAAGGCTGATTGAGAGAGAATGTCCCTGAATTCAACCTGATCAGTAACATCCCAAAGTGGCACCTGCAAGGAAATCTTGCACTGTATCCCTAATTCTTAAGGGCTTCAGTCAGTACTAAAAAAATAACAGATGGAATGAAAGTGGCTGGCACTGGAAGGAGCGGCTGCTATTCTCAACACCAGATGAATCCTTTCTTCATGCTGCATGCCATCCCTATGGGGACAACATGAGCTGCATGAAGCTGGGGACTCAGTTGGTGCTGGAAGAAGTATCTGCTCTTCCCAGTGCCGCTCCGGTTCCTTTCTGTATGCTGAGAGAGGCCTGGAGTTCTGTACCTCTCTCAGCCAAGAGAAAGGCAAAATGGGCCAAGGGCCTACAACCACTGATATAATCTGTCCCACAGAGGATCTGGTGCAGGGCAGTTCAGCCTCCCCCACAACCCCAAAATGATTAGGCATCCCTGTCCTAAAAATTCACAGAAGGCAAACAGACTTGTACTCTTCGATTCTGTTGAATTTCCAAATATGAGTCTGATTGGCTCTCCGCAAGCCAGTTAGGACCCAGTGATTTGTTTATGAACAGGGCAATAGATCTCCAGTATTCTGTCCCTTCCACCAGTGAGAGTATTCACTTCCTGCATGCAGCCAGATCAGTCTCCTCCCGATTTCCATTATTGTTGCTGGCAGTGACCTGGTAAGACTGGGCTCACTGGTGCTCCTAAGCATAACATTTTCCTCTATGTTTCTTTTTGTCTTTGAAGCTTTTCTTTTAATTTACAAATGTAAATACTTTTGCATACCTAGGGAGTCCTCCAAAGTACACAGGAACTAATTGGGTAATTTTGGGTGGCTTGGTTTCACTTCCAAACTGATAGGCACTTAGCCACATGCGTCCGCTGTTTCAAGGAATGACGAGACAATGTGGAAAGCTTTTCAAAAGTGGCATAAGAGGAAGAGCACTGTTCCACTCAATACCAGCTGCGACCATTTCTAGATAGAGATATCCTGACCACAGTTATTCATGCTGCGTCAACTTCCAGGTTACATTACTGACAACTGCAATGTATTGTACAGTAGGTTGCCTGTGAAGATGTTCAGTAACTCCAGTCTAAAACACAGCTGATAGGCCACTAACTGGAATTGGCTGACAGTCACACATCTTACTGTTCTTAGTAAGTACTGTTCCACTGGCATCCGGGTTCATTTATGAACATAGCTGAGAATGCTGGTGCTTACCTGTAACGTTCTATACAGTTTCGGGACCCTCCGTACCTGAAGGATCACCTTCTCCCATGTGAATGTGCTTTTATACTAAGATTATTTTCTAGTGCCCTTCTCGGAGTCCTTGCATCTTCAAAACGGACCATCTTGGTTGTGGCACCCTGCCTTCATAACACTCACCTAATGTCTACTGTTGTGTCTCTTCCATGCCACATAATGACTTTAATATTCCCCAGATCATTTAAAACAATATTTGAATTTACTTTTGCTGTGTCCCTGTGATTTTGTGTCTATTACTGTTTTACTATTTTTGTTGTTTGATATTTGATCTTGGGGTGCTTCCAATTGGAGGGCTCTTGGCGTTCTTAGGCATTGTGCAGCTCTTCTTCCTTTCCTTTATTAATGATATCTTTTTGCGGAGGGCAGGGGGAGAAAAAAGGTGAAAATGTTACAAATGGAAGATGATGTCATCTGACTGAGGCAGGGTGATTGCACAATAAAGAACTTGTTTGGAAGCATCCTTGGTGTGTTTTACTTTTTTATTATTTGTTAGTGGCAGTAGTGAAGGATAGAATATAATTCCTTAAATGAATAAATATTATTAGAGAAAATTCTCGAGTTGTCATATTAATCAATTGTATCAAAACAATAAATAGTCCGGTGGCACCTTAAGAAGCAATGCTTTTATTGTGCTATGGATTTTCATAAGCAACAGTTACTTACGTCAGATTACTGTTAGAGCAGTAAGTATTGGAGTGTTCCAAAAGTTTTTACAGGGACCCACAAACTGAATGTTGTCTTTTGTTAGGACTGTGTTCTGTAAGACTTTCCTTACAAAGAGCTTTCTTACTTAAATCTTATCTAGTCTGACACAGTGAAATTCACAGCTGACTAGGAAATTGAACCTGGGTCCCTGGCAGGCTATTCTTCTCTATTCTTCTGAACAAAAAAATTAAAAACTATTTGGAAGGAGAATTAAAAGGGATGACACACATTATTATTTTTAAATAGACCAGTCCTCATGTGTTTATTTAATTGACTTGTTAATTGATGTATCACATGAAATGGAAGAGTTAAAAATTTATAAGAGATTCATAATTGTACATGTACCATTTATTTCCTCCACAGACGAAGTCTTATAAAATTTAGCTTTTCATTAATGTATGTAAAAATATTAAAAGCTTTTGTATATTGCATTAAAAACTTATGTCGGCTGCCCTGCATTTTCCTATTTATTAAAACTTTTCAAGCAGTAAAAACATTTTACTTGTTAATGAGGGAAAGTAGGGAAATTAATGAAAGAGCTTGGATCCTCCAAGATGTCTCCTTTTAACCATGCACAACCAGCTCTCTTTCCCCCCACTCTATGTAGTTTAATTTCTGTGTTAGGGTTCAGTAAGCAAATGCAAATAGATGTAATGATTTGCATCAGTAGATTACGTCTCAGTTTAATATCCTCGGATATTTTGGTCAAGGACTTTTTTCTTTGTTAGCTTGGTAATGTTTTCCTACAGTAAAAAAATATAATTGCAACATTTATGCTCAAAGTCTCATACATATATCACTTTCCAAAATCAGGATGCTGCATTACTACATTCCCTGCAATGAATAGATTTTATTCAGTAGAAGCTACTATTAATTAAATGTTGAGAATTCATTGATATTTAGTAAGCTAGTGGGCATATAATGTTTCCTTTCTTTAATGCAACACCATTCTCTCATTCTGACTCCTATGTTAAATGTGCAGGTGATTTTTTTCTTGGAAAGTGATATTTCTCTTTCTTGCTGGAGTATGGGTGGGGATCCTGCCTACCACATGACATGGAGCCTTTCCTTACTGTCATCTGTCTAAAGAGGATATATACAATGAGTAGATTTGCTAACTTGGAGGGCAAATTTGTTGAGCGGAGAAGACTCCAATTTAAGCTGGACGCCAGAGTCTTCCCGGTGAGCAGATTTATTCATGAGTAAGGAGCCCAGTCTGCCGTTTCACAAGGCTTGACTGGGCTATTTGTTCAGATGTTCTTCTGTAAATCCGGACAAAGAAGGTGGTGTTTTCAAAACAAAAATCTTAAACTTCTTAAAGAACTATAACTCTGTGAGATTGATAAGTTATCTTTGGCTGAGGTGGATTCTGTTGTTGAGCCCTCTATGAGCCCTCTACACAATAATACTCTTTTTACCTCTTATGTTCTTCATCCTTAATTTGTTTTACTCTCTTCAGTCAATTGCTAGAATGAGGATGCCACAGGGCAGACTTTTTTTGATGGACCTGTTAAGCTATGGACTTTTGTTGTCTTCTCCCTGAAAAGACATCTTGGAAATAGCTTTCCAATTATTCTATGCTATTGCCAAGAGTCAAGGACGAGGATTTCTGTTTTTTCCCTCCTACTTTTAGAAACTAGATAACTAGGACCCTGAAATATATATAAAGTAATTCTTATATAGTCTGTATAAAATATTGGAAGGTTTTTTTTGGTAACCTTATTTTCCTAGTGTAAGAAAAGTTGAAGGTAGATTCTTTTGCCCTTAGGGTATAGTGGCCTAGCAAATCATTCATCTCCAACACTACTTTGTCACTTGCTATTTACATTTAATGACCTACAGCTACGGGTTTTATAGCCAGACACCTTATTAAAGCACAATATGTGCAAAGATAGATTTTTAATTAGCAAAAATAGTATGAGCATCAATGACAACAATACAAAAACTGATTGACAAGTCTGGCGGGTTTATTAGCAGTAAAATCAATTGGGGAAAATTCAGCTTGATGGCTGCCAAGTAAAGAGAGATAGCTAATTAAAAATAGTGCGCAATTTATAGTTTATGACATGATGAAATATTTGGGAATTATGTTGATGTTAAACCAGTAACAATGCATTTATAGCAAGCATGTTGCACTATATAATATAGATTTTACATTCTATTATATTTCTAGATATAGAACAAAAATGAATCTTTTATATTTTTTTATTCTCCGTGAAAACTGCTCCTGGGATATGCAAACTATATTGTGTGATATATACCACCCTATATAATTTTGTACTGTTTATATTGCATAGCCTAAAGTACAAACCATCCAAATTAAACCTACAAAAGTAGACCTAAAGCCTTTTTATCCAAAGATTTATCACATGGTGAATGTGAGGCGGGCCAGTCAAAACAGACATTTTTACCAATTCCAGTTGTAGGTTATCCCACTGTGATCATAGGTTCTAACTGAGGAGCGTTCCCACAGTGGGCAGCTTTTCTGCTCTCCAGGCAACTGGGTTTGCCTAACTTTCTCAGGAGCTTTTCTTGCTCTGTTCCTTGATACTGATAAATACGTTCGTCTTCATCACCATCCATCATCATGGTTACATTTCTTTTCTGATCTTTTACAAGTAAGTAACTAATACTACTATAATATTCAAATAATGCTACAGTTCAATAATGAAACCATCATATAGTATAACAGAAAGTGATGAATACCGAGATCGGGACTGCAGAGAGGTGAAATGGTTAAAGTCCCCCTACTCCCATACTCGGGTCTTGATTTTGATTGGGACCCCCTGTACTTGCTGTTAGAATAAGAAATAATAATGTGGTCCTTCACCCTTAAAAACTTATAAGTTTGTTTCTCAGGATAAAGTTTCACAAACAGGGAACCTTCACAGAAAAGGTTCTATATTATAAACTTGTCTCTGATGGTGCAGTATCATAATAGTGTTTCTAGAGATGTCTGTTCTTAGGAGAAACCATATTTCTTCAAATATAAGACAGCTGATCAGTTTTTCTGAGGAGGGAGGCAACCCTGGCCTCCTGACTGACATCCATATAGTAATAATTTCTCATATGTTTGCATGTATATGAGATATTCTCAAAGAACAACAGTTACAAGCAAGTAATTCTACCAAAATTATGAGCATATGAGACAAACATGCTGTACAAATACTCTAGAAGATATTTGGTTTCTTTTCTTTACTTTAGATTAGATTGGCAAGTTATTTGTAGCCAGAACATGGCATGGGGCAGACTTCTTAGTACCTCTACAAGGTCTCACATGTGCCTTCTATATAGTTAAAAGTACTAACTTTTAATAAAAATTCTTCAAGGGGGTAATTAATTTCCTTGCTAATACAAAGCCATGCTACCATCACAGCCCCCCTCCACTATATTTGATAATTTTTGGAGTTATCTTTCTTTCCTGTGATATAACCCAATCAGGAAGAGGTATTATTTCTAGTTGTTGAGTTTCAAATATATAGATTCAATTATAGCTCTTATTAGAGTGGTACCTTTAGGTTTTCTGACGTAACATGCAAAATGGCTTGTCTTCCTACAAGTTTTACATTAAATAATTGTACATAAGATAAAAAAAACATTGAAGAAATAAGAGAATTTTTAAACATATATTGTATAGAACATATGTGAATATCTGAAATGCTGATAGTAGCTTACATATGTGGTGTCACTAGATAGCTTCCTATGTAGTCTTTATTCACTTATTCTTGGACTATAATTTCAATCCAATAGACCTCTCCCAGTTATATTCTGATTTACTTCATGAGTACAATGCCTGAAAGAAATATTGATTTGCATACATGCTTAACATCTTAGCAATAATCTCATTTCAGTTGAGCCGCCTCGTCTGCTAGTCTGTTGGGGCTGGTTTCTCTTCTGCTTAGATTTGTTGCTAGTTGCAATTTCTGTTGGTCATGGTTGGGGTCCTCTATCAGCTAGGTGCAATTTCTGTTGGTCACATGTGTTCTCTGTGTGCAAAGAAATATTGCTTGTAACTCTTGAAGTTGTTCAGCCGCTCTTCATTTATGCAGATATCCTCTGGGTTTTAAGATTTATCTCTGTGTGAAATGGAGGATATGTTTGTGAATATGACAGCATGTCTTTTAGAAATGTGTTTGCTTGTCTTTCTTGAAATAGCCTTTTCTAATGGTTGGCAAGAAATGGCAATGAAAAAGTGAGAAGCTACATATTCTGAAGTGAACAAAATACTAAATGTTTGTAAAATACTTTCCTCTTGGGTGTAATACAAAATGTGAAAAGAACGTTATAGAACAAAAGGATGCAGAAATAAATTTATAGTGTTCCTCGCATGAGTATACTGCATTTCAGAATGTTCAAACTTTTCAATGTGAGTTTTAATTCTGAGAAGTAAAAAAAGTCCAAAAGGTACTGAGATTTCAGTTCTTTATTAATCAGTTATGTTGTTATAATCCAGAGAGTTTTAAGCAGTTACATTTGGTTAAAGTTCATTTTTGGACATTGCTCAGAGTTTACAATACTGAATTCATCCATGTGCCTTCTCTTTAGAAGACTTCATTTAAAGACATCGTTAAAAAACCCTGGGCTGGATCCAGATTTAGTAATACATTGAGTAGAGCCAGTGAATCAATGGGACTGAAGTTATGAACTTCTGAGATACTTAGAGGAGTTCCATTGATTTCAGTTGGTCTACCTTAAGTGTGGCTAATCCTTTGAGTATTTAAGGAAATCTGTTCTCACTTAAAACTTCACAACATGTTTGTTTTGTTGCTCTAACAAGCATACATGTTAGCTACAAAGGCTATAATCTGGGAATTGAGCTTTCATCACATTTGCATCTCTTGCCCATATACATTCCCTAATTTATGCCTAACCTCACTCAAAGGTTTAGTTTGCATACTAGGATCATCTCTTTCCATCCTGTACCAATTCCCATCATTCCATTCTAGTATTTCTTCCAACTCTTGTTTCCTAAGTTTCCCACTTCCCTGACTTGTTGCCTTCTCTGACCCATGATTTCTCTCATACTAGGTTCCTGCTTTTACGTCTCTTTCTCTAGGCCTTTTTGCCAGCCTCCATACACGGGTGGGCTACTTGTGTCCCTCCAGATGTTTTGACCTACAATTCACCTCAACCCTAAACAGCATGTCTAGTGGTGAGAGACAATGGGAGTTGTACACCAGAACATCTGGAGGGCCACCATTTGCTCACCCCTAATCAAACAGCGCCACCAATATCAGCTAGAGGTTCCCCACCACGCCTATTACTAGTATAGCAATAAGGTAGGAACATTAGAAAAACAATTTTCAACCTTCTCTTGGTGTCAGATTGTTCTGTTACAACCTCTGTAGTGTTCTTCATTTGTGGATCTCTGACATCAGGCAATAGCTAAATGCATTGTTGCTTATTTACTATTGTTGTAGAGTAAAGTATTCTGAAGCTACATATTTTATTCTGAAGTGTACCATTTTGTGTGGAGTGTTGTTTTACTCAGGATACAACTGATTAGTGGTGGTACGCAATGACACGACTACACAGGTTCTTCTCATTAAATATCATTTCCTCTAATACTGAACTTGATTCTGTGCTTTTCAGTTTGGTCTGAAAAGTAAAATAGTATTTTTATGTATACTTTGCAAACTCCCATGCTATATAGACGAATATTCATTTGTAAATCAAAATCCAATGAAACAGGACAAAAGAACCTTGAATTTTCAGGAGCTGCAGGGTGTTTCATGTGGTGAAGCCATGGAATGCTGATGGTGTTAGTTTGTAGGGGAGGAGGAGAAAATGGGGGAGAAAGTGGCTCGATTGAGCCTGAAATAGCTTATAGTATTAGAGATCCGGGGCGTGAGGCTTGGACTGATGTGTTTTGTGAGGTTAATCCTTCTCCCCCTCACAGAGATCCACTATTTGAGAGACTTTCAGGAGAAAGGAAAGGAAAAAGACCCCTCTCACTTTCCAGACCTTTTCCCCCCAAGATACTGCAGTAATAAAATGCTCAGGTTTGGGTCTGGCAGCCAACCTTGGATCAGACCCCTTTAGTGCTTTATAACATAGTGGGGAAAGGTTTCAGGAAAGGATCAGGGAGGGGAAATGTATCTTTTTTTCCCTCTCCCTTTCCTGAGTTACAAGGTTCTTGTTCCTATTAGAGATTAGGGCTACACTGATACAGCTTGTTAAACATCCCCACTTGTTTTTACAAATTTCAATTGTTCACACGAAATAGCTTTCTAACAACAACAAAATGTACTGTATAATTTTTCATTCTATAGAGTTCAAAGTATGACAATGAAAGCTAAATTCTTACATATTTTTATTGAGTATGGCTGGCTTCAGATAATCTGTCACTTTTTCTATAGTTATCCTTATCAGCATTGTATAAAGTAATGAGTTTAGCAATTAAGTATGATTTCAGTTTTCAAGGCTAGGCTAGAATCATCTGCTTTCCTGGTATACTTGTTTTTATGGGCCAAAAGAGTTTGATTTGGGGGCATTTTTCATGTGCCTTCTGAGTATATCTGCATTGGTACTCAATTGGATTTTACCATGGGCGTATCCATATCTCGATTCTCCTATAGAGGCCTTTGATGTACTGATTCCCATGTTATTGTTGCATGTAATTTTTCCACTAAAGCCTATTTTCCCCTTTAATCTCTGGTCTTCGGGTTTCTTGCTATTTGCTACATAACAAAACTTGTTCACAAAATTGGATCAACCATCTCTACCTTCTTTGTTCTGTTATGGCGCATTATATATTCCTAATTTCCATATTGTTTTGAGGGTTGTAACCATGCGACTGTATTGCAGTTAAGGCTACAATCCTATACACACTTACATGGAAGCAAGTACCATTGAATTCAGTGGGGCTTACTTCTGAGTAGACATAATTGCACTGCCAGAGATTTATGATTTTGAGGCTGTAATCCTATGCACACTTAGCTGGGAGAAAACTCACTAAACAGAGTAGATCTATTGAGTAAGCATGCATAGGTGTACTCTATAAACTTTATAAACATGCCAAATAGTACAATTTATATGTTAACTAACTTATAATGCTTTTTATGTTGTTGAAGCAGTAAAATAAGTATATGTGAGGAAAAAAATACGTTTTGCATATATTTTAGTTTTCCCAAACATTTTGATTTTCTCTGGAAAAAATATTTCTCTTTCCTCCCCAACCCCACTCCCAAAAGGCTTGAAAATTCAAAGAGGTTCTATATCTCTATATTACATATGCATATTATTGCATTGTCCCTTAACATTTGTAGGTAGATTGTTCGGTTTTTATTTATCTGTTTTTAGGTATGTTTCACTTGGCTTGACAAATGATATACAAAGTCTGGCATCATAATGCAGTGCTTATCTTTTTTGGCTGTTTTTTATTTGCATTTTATTGGTGTCAGAAGCTATGGAGCAATATGCTGTTGCAGTGACAACACCTCCTGTGGTGGCTTCCCTTCCACCTCATTAGATCCAGTAAGTGAAAGGGGTGACGTGGTTGGTAAACATGTGGGCTTGCTTTTGAAGTGGGAGGATTTGGGGGCAGCTAGGATCTCTTTGCGGCAAGTCTTGGCGTTGGAGTTAGTGGGAAGGGCGAAAGACATAAGATAGATAGGTTCACTTCAGGCGAAGGATTTGGGGTTTGAGTGGGACCAATGTAACATACGGGTAAAAGAAAAAGGTTTTAGGACAGGTAGCAATGTAAGATCCCTTGGTACAACAACAACAACAAACTATCCTCATTTATTTACTGTAAATATCCAGTTTTCAGACAATTATTGGCCCAGTTTTCACATAACAAGAACCCATGCGATGTTTAAACCATGGGTTGTCAGGGCTGAGCGCCAGTGAGTTAGTGCGCTACCTTCTGCACACTCGTTGTTTCTGCTTTCAATTACCCCATTCCTGGATTGTTTTCATGAGATCCAAACCCATAAACTCTGAGATGATTAGGGGTCAAACAACCCATAATTGATCCATAATTTGTTGTTGGACTAACTCTGGGTAGTTAAACGTTAACCCTGAGTTTCTGGGTTCGAACAGCACAACCATTTGCCATGGTTGAATAGCTATTGATAGCTATTTGACTAATTGTTGGGGCCTGAGTGATCTTTTCCTTTACTTATGAAGTCCCAGGGCTACAGGTAGTTGGAGCCAAGTGTGGCAGGGAAGGGGAAGCAACCTGGCCACCCCCTTGGCTTGATATTATTCCTGGGAAGCAGGGGGTGCAGCCTCCCACTGGCTTCTCTTTTAAGAGGGATCAATTGGGCTCTGTAACATGCTTAACCCAACCCAACAGAAGGCCCAGTAGAAAAGATGCCAGAAATGCTTGCTAATAGATTGATGCTTGGATGTATGTCTACTACTCTATGATCCTGTCTAATTGCAGAGCAGGGGGCTCTGGTCAGTGGGGCCCTGCTGGCACGTCCCGGAGCGCCAAGGACGTGCTGCAAGACTCGGGCCTGGGTGCGTATTGGATAACAGATTTCCATTTGTGCAGGATTTCAACCGGTGGGCTGATGAATATACAAAGAGTGGTGCTGCATTCACGCCCTGAATGGCTTCAAAAATCAAGATTAAAAACTAAAATGGAGCTTTTATGCAAGAAAGATTGAAGATTGACGGGACAACAGAGGCAGCCGTGAGTGAGTGGACACCGGGAGAACAGAATGGCGTGAGTGGGAGAGGAGAGGACAAGTGCAGCTGACATCTTGCACGACCCCCCACCTCCTCCTTCTCTCCCTTGCGCGCGCGAGAGACAGGCGACGGGACAACAGAGGCAGCCGTGAGTGAGTGGACACCGGGAGAACAGAACGGCGTGAGTGGGAGAGGAGAGGACAAGTGCAGCTGACATCTTGCACGCCCCCCCCACCTCCTCCTTCTCTCTCTTGCGCGCGCGAGAGAGGCGACGGGACAACAGAGGCAGCCGTGAGTGAGTGGACACCGGGAGAACAGAACGGTGCGAGTGGGAGAGGAGAGGACAAGTGCAGCTGACATCTTGCACGCCCCCCCCACCTCCTCCTTCTCTCTCTTGCGCGCACGCGAGGGGTGAGGGACAACAGACATCTTCTTTCTCGCGGGCTATTGAAATGTGTCTGGGAGCACCAATATCTGTTGTGTGGGGCAGAGGGAGATATGGCGATAGCAGGGCGAAATGCCGTTACAGGGGAAGGAGAGATGGATATTTAATACCCATATTACCTTCCGGTCACCCTGCTACCCCGGGGATCTTGGGGAACGATCCAGGCCACCCACAGAACCTTTCCTTGCTCCTATGCAATGCCAGGTAGGTTAAAAACAAAACAAACATAATCTTTGACCTCCTCACAGAAGAGGAGGCCGACCTGTCATGCTTCACGGAGACCTGGCTGGGAGATGACAGTGGCCCGACATGGGCTCAGGCTCTCCCAGCTGGGTACTGTGTTAGTGAGCAGGTGAGGGAAAGTGGGCGGGGGGGGGGGGCGGAGTAGCTGTGGTCTACAAAAACCATCTTAACCTGACCAGACATCCTGTCCGGCAACTGAATCACATCGAGTGTGTGTACCTGAGTCTGAAGACCAGGGATAGACTAGAGATTCTGTTAGTGTACTGGGCCCCCCGCTGCCTATCAGACTCCCTGGCCGAGCTCACGGAACTGGTCTCGGAGCTGGTGTTGGATTCGCCCAGGCTTTTGGTCCTGGGCGATTTCAACATCCCATTCGAGGCCAGTTTGTCAGGTGGAGCTCGGGAGTTCATGGCATCCATGACAAACATGGGCCTATCCCAATTGGTCTCTGGACCCACACATTCAGCAGGTCACACCCTCGATGCTGTTTTCAGTTCCAAACAGACGGATCTGTGGGCAGAGGTACTGAATACCTCCGAATTGTCAAGGACAGACCATTTTCTGGTCAGGGTTAGTATCACGGCTACCACCCATCCCTGCAGGGGTGGCGGACCTATTAAGATGGTCCTCCCTCGGAGGCTGATGGATCCTTCTGGATTCCAGAAAGCCTTGGAGGGTTCCATGGCTGGTATCGTCGACGATCTTGTAGAAGCCCTGATCAATAGATGGAATCAAGACCTAACTAGGGCTATCGACACGATCACCCCCAAACGTCCTCTCCGGCCTGCTTCTAATAGGGTGCCCTGGTATACAGAAGACCTCAGGGAGCTGAAGCGGAAAGGACGACGACTGGAGCGCCGATGGCGGAAAACTCGACTTATATCTGACAAGGCACGACATAAAGAACATTATCGTTTCTATGGAGTGGCAATACGTGCAGCGAAGAAAGCTCTCTTCTCTGCACGCATTGCGTCTGCGAATTCACATCCAGCAGAACTGTTCAAGGTGGTGAAGGGTCTAACTCAGGCTCCTTCTCCCCTGAATCCGATTTTAGAGCCTTCGGCAGTTCGCTGTGATGCCTTTAACGATCATTCGCAGATAAAATCTCTCGGATAAGAGCCGACTTAGATGCCATTGTTATAGCAGAGGCTGACAGTGGAGTGTCCAGTGACTCCGCGAGTAGGATTATACTTGATCAGTTTCAGTTAGTGAGTACCGAGGATGTGGACAAGGTACTTGGATGTGTGAAGAAGACGACTTGCCCTCTCGACCCCTGTCCTTCCTGGCTGGTCATCCAGGGAGGAGATGCAGTTAGATCACATCTACAGCATATCATTAATGCATCTCTCAGGGAGGGGAGCTTTCCATCATGTTTGAAAGAGGCGGTGGTAAGGCCGCTTCTAAAAAAGCCCTCCCTGGATCCCCTGGACCTTAATAACTACAGGCCAGTATCAAATCTTCCATTTTTGGGCAAGGTAATCAAGAGAGCTTTTCAACTCCAGGCAGTCTTGGATGACACTGATTTTCTAGACCCATTTCAAACCGGCTTCAGAGCGGGATACAGAGTTGAGACCGCTTTGGTCGCCTTAGTGGATGATCTACGCCTTAGTATCGACAGGGGGAGTGTGTCCCTGCTGGTACTCTTGGACCTCTAAGCGGCTTTCGATACCATCGACCATAGTATCCTTCTGGAGCGCCTGGGGGAATTGGGGATTGGGGGCACTGTGCTTCAGTGGTTCCAATCCTATCTCTCGGGCAGGTTCCAGATGGTGATGCTTGGGTTGGGGATAGCTGCTCTTCAAAACAGGAGCTGCTGTGTGGTGTACCACAAGATGCTATCCTTTCCCCAATGCTGTTTAATATTTACATGAAACTGCTGGGAGAGATCATCCGGAGGCATGGGGCGGGGTGCTTTCAATACGCTGATGACACCCAAATATATTTCTCTATGTCTTCGACAACATCGTCAGCTAAGGATAGTTTGTCTCCTTTGAATGAATGCTTGGAGGCGGCAATGGGCTGGATGAGGAAAAACAAACTGAAGACGGAGGTGCTTGCTGTCAAAGGCCCCAACCTGGGTCTGGAGGTGTGTCAACCAGTTCTGGATGGGGTTACACCCCCCCTGAAAGATTGTGTTCGCAGCTTGGGGGTACTCCTGGATCCGTCGCTCCAGATGACAGCTCAGATTGATGCGACGGCCAGGAGTGCCTACTATCAGCTTCGGCTGATACGCCAGCTGTGCCCCTTCCTAGAGTTGGAAGACCTAAAGACGGTAGTGCACGCACTGGTAACTTCGAGGCTCGACTTCTGCAATGCGCTGTACATAGGGCTACCTTTGTGCCTAGTCCAGAAACTTCTTGTTCAAAATATGGCAGCCAGGTTGATCACCGGTACATCTAGGGGTGACCACATCACACCAGTTTTAAAATCGCTTCATTGGCTGCCAATCAGTTTCCGGGCGAAGTATAATGTGTTGGTTATTACCTTTAAAGCCCTACATGGTTTTGGTCCAGGGTACCTGTGGGATCGCCTTCTCCCGTACAATCTGCCCCGCACACTTAGGTCCTCTGGGAAGAATTTACTCAAGCCAGCCAGAACTAGGCTGGCGGGTGTTACCCTGAGGACCTTCTCTTCCATCGCTCCCAGACTATGGAATGGTCTGTCAGAGGAGGTTAGACAAATTGACAGTCGTCATGAATCTAAGAGAGTCATGAGGACTGTCCTCTTCTGACAGGCCTATCCAGATGAATTTTAAGATGTTTTTAATGTTGTATTTTTCTCTTGCTTTTAAGATTTTAACTGTTGTGATTTTTGTGTTTTATATTGTTGCTGTTCCCCGCCTTGATCTGAAGGGAGAGGCGGGCTATAAATAATAATAATAATAATAATAATAATAATAATAATAATTATAGTGCATGTCAAACAGGACTAAGCATAATAGGTTTTTAAATTCACCAGAGTTTACATTTATTGCAATCATGTAGTATTGGTTACTTGTTTGTTTCAGATTTTCTGCTTTAAAAGAGGAGTGATGCACAATGTTTACTTGATAATGTGAAGCCAATAGAACACAATATTTATTTGTAAATTACATGTCAGTTTTAGACAGTGAATACAGGATTATAGCATGCAGCTACTAAAACATTTTGCATGCATGTACTCGCATGTACTCCTCAAATCCGCTGCCTTTGGGCTTCTGGTCTACTAAACACTGACTGCACATGTGCAGATCAATAAACGTTCAAATCGTGGATAATTTTAGGGTGAAGGGAACGTGTTCAATTCATAAATATTCTGTGTATTGTGAGTCAGACAGATTCCTATTGCAAACTATAGAATTAGGAAGGCAAACGTTATTACTGGGTGGATTGAATATTTCAACGGAAGCTGAGATACTTTTGATATATGCATTCATGGGATAGTTCAGCAGCAGTAATATTTTGCTACATTCCTCCTTGAGGAAGCATGATTTAAGTTTCTGGGGACAAAGGGTGGGTAGGTAGAAATGGGGTAAATCTGTAGCCTTTACTAGATTGTAGATTGCCTTAGTTTTACTGGATTGTCTAATTGTGGTTGTTAAAATGTCTCCTTTAAAGTTTAATATGAATTAGAGGTTGTTTTGTAATATATATATATATATATATATATACTTGCAATGAAAGTCTCCCAACAATTAATAAAGATTAAAATGCTTTTACATGCATAGGGATTAACCATTTCATTAGCACTTCCAAACTTTGAAAGTTATTACATGAACACAGCTGTAAACTTGAAAGAAAGATGAATATTGACCTAATTTGTCTTTTGAAAGGACACAGAGTTTTATTAGAATGCTTATTCTATTGAAATGGACAAATGCAGGTACTATTTCCTGAGTAGTCTGCATAGAGGTCTGCTATAAGATTTACTGTGCATTACCTTAGCCATCATTCCCATAAGTATTAATTTTAACTCCACTAATAAGAAACTGAACAAAAGTGGAATTATGAGTTCAGTAGTATTCCATGAAAGGTCAGTTGTTAAAAAGGCAGAGTGTGACATTCTGTGAAAAAGGTGCCTTCATTAATCATCCTGATAGAAGAGCATAGGATATTCTTGACCAATACCAGTGAACCTTACAATATAATGTTTCAGGAAGTGGTGTTTAATTCTTTGTATTAAAACATGTACACTCCAAGGGTTATTTGGATGGATGCAGAATGTAATTTTTTGATGTTATAACATAGACATATTATGCAATTTCAAATACACTAAATTTCGAACAAAGCATACTTTATACATTTTGTAACTGTCAGTTAAATAAGGTATTATAGAAGTTAGATTATTTTAGGAATATTGAGTTATAGGTGGCAGAGCATAGTCTACAAATTGCTAATATTATAAGGTGCAAATAAAGTCTCTTTGTTTGTGTGTGTGAATGTGTAGTATTGCTTAACACAGTTTTGCTATGAAATCATAATTAAGTCTTTACAAAACTACCAGTATAACTCTCTAATTTAATTGCCGATTGTAAAATGTGACTAGGTGGCTGGTATTTGGTTTTTATACCAATAGCAATTCTAAAGTTCAATATAAATTATATAAATTATTAAATACAACTGAACTGCCGCAATCAGTTGAACGTCTTTGTTGTGTCTGGTTTTGACAGTTTATGTTCACCGTATAGTATTGTACCAGTGTCCTTTACAGTAAAGACTTTGCCTAAGTAACTGCTTTCAAATCTAACTCAGGACAACGAAGGGGGCTAAGGGATATCACCACCAGGCTTTGCTTCTTGAAATTATCAGTTTTACCAGTGGAACAAGTAAACAGTGCAAATTGCAAAGTCTGCAATAGTTGTGATTATTTTTCCTTAATGTCATAATTTTGCATAATGGCTGTTGTGCTACATTGACTAGGTCCATGGGTTGCTTAACATAAGTGATTGCACTTGTTTATGATTATAAACTTCTTCCACTAGAAATACTGTATGAAATGCATGTAAATGATTAGTTTAAGATTTCTACTTCATTAGCCACATTATACACATTAGAGTCATTGTCTAAGAGTTAGTAATATTTGTAATGAGCTGTATAATATGCGCCTTTTAACAAAATTTGAAAACAGATGGAATATTTTTGCAACAGTTTATCATGGAAAATGAACCTTAGCAAAATATTTTAACAACGACTTGAGTCTCGGAATTGTGATGTCGCATTCTGCTATAGAGCCCCTTGAGGTAAAAGGAAAACATAAGAGGTATACTGTGCTGCCCAGTATCTATCCAGGTGGAACCAGGAGATACTTCCTAGAGGCAGTCTGTTGCTACTTGGGGAGAACCTTATCTTACGAAGTAGAAACAGATAACTAGGAATTATATAGTAGCCACATAAAATCTTGCCATGTCATGTATATAATCACTTGTAAAGTTGGCTTCTTGTACTCCCCAGTCACTTGGCTCAGTATTGTCACCTTCCCACAGCCATTTGGTAATTTGGGAAAGCAGGGAATTTGCTAATGTGGCTGGAGGCTTCAGACAGCCACTGGTCCATCTACTTAAAATTGCTGTGTTCCGGTGCTATTTCCTTACCATTGTTGGCATTTGTTATCGTATTGATCTACGAGTCCAGCTTGAATGCAAAATGTAAATATTTGCATTTCCATAGCTTCTGTTGTTGTTGTTGTTGTTGTTGTTGTTGTTGTTATCATTATTTCTACTGGTGTGTTTCCAACCCCAATTCAAAGTACTGGTTTTGACCTTTAAAACTATAAATGGTTTGGGACCAAGTTACTTGAAGTACTGCCTTTACCCATATCACCTGCACACACTTTAGGAACAGAAAGGGAGACCATTCTCATTTTCCCACCTGTGAGAGAAATTAGGTGGGTGATCACATGGGAGATCACTTCTCTGCAGTGGCCCCACACTTTTGAAGCAAACTCCCATGAGAGGTCTGCCATGCACCATCCTTGTAGGATTTTAAGAAGGCCTTGAAAGCATATTATTTTACCGTGGCCTTCTCATAATGAGCACTGTGATTGCTGCTATTGCCATTGTTGTTCTTGCTGATTTTATTGTTGGCTTTTATTGTTTTTAACTGCCATTTTATTGTGTTTATGTTTTTATTGCTTTTAATATTGTAACTGTTTTTATGTATTTTATTGTTGTAAGCTGCCTTCTTTATTATTATTATTATATTTTATTTTATTATTGTAAAATAATAATGGAGGAGGAGATTTTGCTTGCTAGTGAGTTAAAACTAAGTTTGATTGTTCTTTTTTTAAAAAATACTGTTGTCATATGCATGGTGTTAGAGCGTGGAAGAGCTGTAGTAAGACCAAGGTAACGTGTAAGCAAGAGAACCTATAACTTAAAGTTAAACATAGAAGAAAGATGACAGAAAGTGAGGGAGCTGGTGAATTCGTTATCCTGGGAAGGATCTTGAGTAAATCCAGAAAAAGGAAAATATTAACAGATAATAGTTAATTATCTTTGACTTAGAGAAGTTTAATAAAGAAGTTTAAATCAGGATGTTTTAGCAAAAGAAGAAAAACCCTGGATCTCTTCTAACAATCGGTGATTTGTCCTGGAGATTCTGGCTCAGTTAGAGCCACATTGAAATCAGTAGCAAAACTCACATTAACCTTTGTAAGATTTGGCTCAAGAACATTTTTTAAAAAATGCAAAAGCTGATCCCCTTTATAAAACATGTAGCTGTTTTAGAAATTGAAATGAGTGATCAAGAAGATCCTGTTGTAACATCATCAGCACTGGCTAAACCACTATAATGAATATATTATAACTTGTTCTTGATATACTGATCCAATGGTAACAGTGGGTATGCGTGATTAAAGTTCCAGGAGTGGCAATAATTAAGGAAGGTAGAATACATTTTTTTCAAGCAAACATGCTAAACAATGCAATTATTATTATTATTTCATCTCTTCCTCGCTCGTGGCGGTTTTTCTAGGCGGACATGACAGGCTTTGCCAAGTCATGCTGTCTTTTACAAATTCAGGAATTTCCTGACAATTTAGCATGTTTTAAGTATGTCTGTTTTCTGGATGTTGGTGTGGATGTATTTTGGTAGGCCCAGTTTCTGAAGGTTTTCTGTATAATTTTTTTATGTGATGCCAGTGACTGAGGTGACTAACGGAATAATTGTGACCTTTTCCTGTTGCCAGAGTTCGTTGACTTCCATGGCCAGTGGTGTATATTTGCCTCTCTTTTCTTCTTCCTTTTCAACAACATTTTTGTCATTCAGTATTGCTATGTGGATGAGGTATGTGTGTTTTTCTTTTTTGTCTATGGCCATTATGTCCGGTCAGTTGCAGGGTATTGTCTTGTTGGTATGAATTGTTCTGTCCCAGTATATTTTATGACCTGCATTTTCCAAGTTTGTTTTGGGTGAGTATGTATAGTATGGTATAGATTGTTTGATAAGGTTGAATTTGATGGCCAGTTGTTGGTGAATTATTTTTGCCACTGTATTATGTCTGTCTGTATAGTCCATTCCTGCCAGAATTTTATATCCTCCTGTTATGTGGTCTATTGTTTCTTGGAACTGATGGCATTTCCTGCATAGGTCTGTTGTTACACTGTTGTATTTTATGATGTATTTTTGGTATTATTATTATTATTATTATTATTATTATATTTATATACCGCCCCATAGCCGAAGCTCTCTGGGCGGTTTAAGTGGCAGTGAATTTATTGTTTCATCTCAGATATCTAATCTATAGACTCACTCACATAGTGAACTGTTTCTCAGAATGTAAATCCTTTTGTAGCTGAAACAGCACCATCCACACACACACGAGGGAGGTATCAGCAGGCTTGTGGGGTGGGGATCTCAAGATTTGCAGAAGTTGGATCACTGCAACATTTTGTTCCATGTCCCATTTGTGCTCTATAGATTGAAAAATTAGGAATAAGAAAGCAATTAGTTGCTTTAAAACAATGCACAACTCAGCTACAGATTAATTGTCTTTAGATTAAGGAGTTATGTGTGCATGGGTCCAAAGATAGGTCTACTCCACACCTCTCCTAGACCATACTAAACAAGGCAGAGGAACATGGTTGAGACCAGATAATTGGAGGTGATGCAAAATTCCTTTTTTGAGACACTCTTACAAATCCCATGCTGCACCCCACAGATATTCTAAGAGCTGAGTCTGGAACCAACACTGTTAACGCTTAAGGGCATTGTGTTTTGGTATCATGTTGGCTGAATCTGCAGCAAATGGGCAGTAAAAGATTGCCAGAAAAAAAATGTTATCTGGAACAAATATACAAAGGTATTAAGACCAGCTGCGCCAAGAATATCTTGAAAAACGTGGCTTGAATCCTGACAAATTCAAAACTTCCATCCTGTAGATTTGGCAAAGGGAATGTTTTTTAAAGGAATAAAAATAATAATTAATGTACAGGTGTATATGGACCATCTGCACAATATTTTATTCATGGATAGAGTTATAAATGCAAACCATGTGTTTGAACCGTATTTGGCTGATTTGGTATTCTGTACTTCGCAGAGAGCTTTTACCATCCTATTTCAGACAATGCACTCGGCATATTTGGATGGCAAATATGTCAAGTTTCCTGTCAATGAGAGGCTGTGTATTTGCAGCCTGCAGTCAGTAGAAGATGTTATCCATCACATACTGTATTGTCTGTTGTATTCAGTATCTAGAGGGAGGTTTCATTCTGAGATCCTAAGTGGATTTTCCAAGCTTAATGATTTTGATAGGATCTTTTCGTTGTTGTTATTGGATAAAATACCTAACATATAAGGTTGTTTTGTATGAATCTGCAGCCCAGAAACTTAGACAAAAGTTTGTAAAGCAAAACTTGTTATTATGCTCTGAAGATCACCTGGCCTAGTGCCTAAGATTTTAAGCTTAAGTAACAATACGACTTTCGTTAGCCGATTAACGTACTGTTTACTTTCCAGTGACCTATTACTATGAGCATATACATTTATTTATACATTTAAATCAGTCATATATATATATATATATATATTATTTATTATTAATACAATACTGTCTCATCTGTTAAAAAGACCATCAACAATTTAAAACAATACCTTTAAATAAGAAAAGAAAGAGCAATACAAATATTAAAACTACATATTTTAAAAGGCTAAAGTGAACAGATAAAATTAGATAGATAGAATGTATGTATTATAACCTGGGCTTTAAGGGCAACAATAGCCGTGATGAAAGAAGTTGTACATGCAAAATTGGACATGCTTTTTGAGATGGGTATCAGGAAAACTTAATATAAGAAAGGAGTGTAGTTGCTTCTTCCCCCCTCCCCTCTCTGAATTCTGTAAAACAATATCACTTTCATTTGAGTCTGATGTCTGTTGTTTTAAATGGAATTAATTTGGTTATATCCATATACTCCGGCTTAATTGGTTTGTGAGTCAGGCTGCCAAGGGTTGAATAAGATCTTTTGTTTATCATTTTCTAATGTTCCTATTTTTTATTTATTTCTGTGATATTTTATTAGTAAATATAAGTTTTGCTAACTGTGGGCTTTCATATGCCTAGTTTTGTTTTTGGTGCTTTTGTTCTGCTGAACCTGAAATTTGGGGATGAGGCAAGAAGAGAATTTTGAGGAGAATAAAATATGAACCTTTGTTTCAAAATCTCATATGCTCATATTTTGTCCCAATGATTTGCATTGATAGGAAAGAACATATGTTTATGAGGGATGTTCATAGACATGATCATGTTCCCCAAAACTAGAGAAACCTATCTTGAGATTTAAGGCCAGATCCAGGGGGTGGAAAGCAAAGTTCCCCACTTTAAAGCCAGGCAAATGTGGATTGCTATTGAACAAATAAAAAAGGAAAATACATTGGAGTCTAGATACAGTATGTTTGTAGTAATAAAAGCAGTAGTACAGATTTACTGGTGTAGAAGTTTTAACTGTAATACTGTGGAATGGTAGGTTATTTTGTGTTCAAGAGCTACATTTATCACAAAAATGATGATATACAAATCACTTCCATATCACAAAATGTTCTTGGTCAAAATTGGCTTGAGGCAAGTGATATCTTCGAGTAAACAGTATATGAAGACCATATCTTAAAATGATAGATCACCTAATTTTGTTCTGACAGAGGTTTTTGCCGCAACAAACATCTGTCACTGAAATACCAATTCAGAGATACGGAAGCCAAATTGTAGAGGTTTTCTAGTATTTGTCATTCCTTTAGTTAAGAATGCTACTGATAGTTCTATATCTAAGACTGTGAACAGTTCTCCATTTCAAAAGGAATCCTTAAGAACTACATGTTTCAGTGCTAATTAACCATTTTTAAATTAAATGCATTGGTTCTGTTTCAATCCATGCAGTTTTATGTTTTTCAATGCATGTGGAGTAACAAACTGATACCACTAAATTCTTGTTTCTTTTTAGTATTGTAAATTGCACTATAATTGTCTGCATTGATTCTGGATTTTTGAGTGTGAGTTAATCGGGTTTAGGAATAAATAATGAAAGTGTTTGAACTCTTTGTGTTGTATGGCTTTTGGGGGTTGTCGTGAATCAGATTGTACTTCAGAACAAAGCCTACACATTGTCTGGGTTCTCACCTCTGTTGGTTGCAAAAGCATATGGCGATGCAAAATTCATTAAAGATACAACCCTATTAGTGTTTAGACAGAAAAAAAGTCCTACAACTCCCAGTGTTCCCCAGCCAAGCAGTTGTAGGGCTTATTTCTGTCTAAACATGCATAGTATGTGAATTCAGTGTAGGAAGGAAAGAGTAAAGGTCCTTTTAAAAGTACACAAATACAATACTGTCTTCCCCACCCTACCCCTACCTCCAGTCACTCACAATTGAAATGATATATTTTATTGGAACATGTTTTAAAGCTGGAAGAATAAACTTCCATGTTACACTGAACATTTGGTTAGGTATAGATGTTACTTCCACTCTAGGGCCCTTTAGTAGTTGAGGCATTGCTTTTCTGCAATCAACTTCATGTAGAATTAAAATAGAGTGACCATATGAAAATGAGGACAGGGCTCCTGTGTCTTTCACAGTTGCATAGAAAAGGGAATTTCAGCAGGTGTCAATTGTATGCATGCAGCACCTGGTGAAATTCCCTCTTCATCACAACAGTTAAAGCTGCAGGAGCCCTGCTCTCTTTTGTATCTGGTCAAGAGGGCAGGTCTCCTGCAGCTTTATCTGTTGTAATGAAGAGGGAATTTCACCAGGTACTGGATGCATACAAATGACACCTACTGAAATTCCCTTTTCTATACAACTGTTAAAGATACAGGAGCCCTGTCCTCCTTTTCATATGGTCACCTTTATTGAAATGCCGGTTCCACACACCATATATAATGTAGCAGTGTCTTATTCAGCAGTTTTCATCCCTGTGGCCAACTTCATTCTATAAGGGTTAACGAGCAGTTAGCCCAGTAATGAAAGATCCCTAATAACTTTAATTAAAAACCTCCTGCTTATGCCCCTGTCGTTGCTTCCTGTTGAGCATGGCAGAGGGATTGATGATGACCGGTGTTCTTTAATCAGCATCTGTAAATTGCCCCATTTGCTATGAGGGGAGCAGCTTTATGCTCATTTACTTTCATTGTTTTTGAGGGGTTGAAAATGGAAGCAGGGAAGTTTAAATTAAAGCAACGATGGGCCACATGTGACCCTTGACCTAATTTCATGCAGTTCTTGGACAAATTTCTGCTCCTTTCATGGCAGCCCTCTGGACATAGAGGAAGAGGGGAAATAAAGACAGATAGACAGACAGACAGACAGACAGAGTGGTGAGGTATTAAAAAGAGAGAGAAGACAGTGGCCTCATTGACCTTTGGCTCTGCCCCTGCCCACTGCCACCACCACCACCATCACCACCATGTGGCTCCTGGTATATTATCCCTGTAGGGAGTGTGGGCCTTGGCAGTAAATATATTCCCTCCTCCTGTATTAAAAGTTGAATCCCTGAAAAATCTCAATTGTTCTTTGGCAGTCCACACTAAACAGGGTGCTTGCTGCAGTTACCTTTAAAATCAGAGGAATCACCACAAACCAGATCTAAAAAAGTAGCAAACAGGAGGAAAGCAGAGAACATGGATGGCAACAGCATAATCTGGATTCTCTGTTTAAAAAGTGAGAGAAAAATGATGGCAGTTCTAGGCTCATCTGTTAGTGTGGAAGCAACCAGAAAATTATTACGTAAATAGAAATAAACTGTGTTAGTGTGTTGGGAATGTATAGCTGGTACACTATAGATGGATACTAATGGGGGAGATTGGGTTCCTGGAAAAAAATAAAATAGAAATTGCACATTTATTTTGAAACAGACAGGTTTACCAAATCCCTTAAAACAAAGTTTCAGCTGGATTAGTTGTTCAGATCCTCTATGACTCTTTCTTTCTAGAACACTTCTGGATAATGGCTACATCTACTGATTTTGCCAGACCAGCATTTTTGTGGATGGTTGCAGACCCATTAAAAAAGTGATAAGTATTATTGGGTCAGCATCAAATTAGAAAGAATTCTGTTCTAGTGCCATGCATAGGAATGCTAGGTAGATGAGAGCTGTAGAAATCATAATATGCTGGCATGCTCTCAATTGACTGGTCTGATATTATTAATTGACTAGTCAATTAACCAGTTATTGTTTGATCACAGTGCAATATAGTCAAATATTCTATGAAGCCCATAATGTCTCTGTGAAGCTTACCTTTGCAACTGCGCTGTAGATTGACTTTTAAAATAATTGCTGATACTTTGCTGCATTTTATTCTGTTTTTTAAAGTTGATTTCATTGTAATTAGCATAAGTATCAAATCCAATGATTAATATTTCTATATCTAGATTCTAGTAAAATCAGTGCTTTAAATAATACCTGACCAATATTTGACAATATTTGATCAAGATTTGATCAGTTGCTTAAAAATCTTTCTTTACCACTGAAATGCCAAATCTTAAGATATAAGACGAAAGTATTGATTGCACTGGATATGCTTAGGTTAAAGAAAAGGTGTGTGTGTGTGTGTATATATATATATATATATATATGTAGATGAAGAGATAGTTTGATGACAATTTCAATGTTTTTAGAAGGATGCCAGAAAGGCAAAATGCTCTGTGTCTATTGTGGACTCTCATCATGTTTATTTTGACACTACTATCATGGTTTGTTTAAACCAAATTTTCCCATTGCATCCGAATTTGGAAATGGTGCTGTAATCTTGGTTTAATAGGATATTAAACTTGGAAGGAAAAGGTAGAGTGTGTGCCCAGTGTGAATCCCAATTTGAAGTGGGCCTTCTCGAGGGAAGGATGTGTGCTTGCCTCGCATTGGAGTTCTATTCTAGTGGAACAGAGCTCATGTTTCCAAGCACCCTCCTTTCAAATAAACACCACATCTCTGTTTAACAAATCTGGATTAATCATCTTAAATGCAAGGTAACTATAATGTAGTTTGTGTGCCTAGGTACATTTGCATCATGGTCTCAGATCTGGATGCTCACGTCATCCCAAAGAGGACTCAAAGCCCAGGAGACATTGGTCACTCTACTCCAGGGAGAACCCTTGGTAACTCTGTCACATTCCTCAGACCCAAGGGCTTGGCCCACCCACCATCCATAACCTCCAAGACTGGATCTCCCAAAGCCTCTCAGGTACCTCACCACATAGGAGTTTAAGAACATGGGTCCTCATTTAGTACCCAGTGGGAAGTGGGACTTCTGAGTGACCTGAGCTGATCAGCCTACTTAAGCTCTCACTTGCTGCTAGTGTCTTGCTGGAACAACAATCCTTTTCATGAGGAACTACCCTAGCCTAGCACCTCTTTATAGCACTGTCCAGCTGTTATTGATCTCTGGCTTGTTATGCTCCTATTTTTCTGGCTTCCTGCTACCAAATTTTCATTGAGCACCCACTTGACAGGCCTCTTCCCTTGGGGTCCAGTGGTTTGAAGTTCGTAAATGCTTTCTAATGACTTGATTGAGAAGTGCCAAACATGCATTTCCTGATGCGGCCATTCTGTAGAATAAAATTACTTTTCTTCTTTGGTAACTTTTCTGAAAAGATTGCTCTTATACCCTAATTTTTTATCTGCTGAGGAGCTATCACATCTTTTTATGATGTTTAATTTGAACCAAAAGAAATTGACTATTCATTGATTCTTGACCTGCCAGTACCAAGGAAAATAATTTAGTTAATAAGAATTTTCATGAGGTCTGAATTTAAATGCATGAGGATTCTGCCTTTCCTATACAGTAATAGAAACTAATTTAAAAATTCTATAAGAGCCTGAGGGTTTGTGGCATCAAAACTACAGAAAGTAGATCCACTTAAAGATGAGAGCACAATCTTTTCAGCTATCTACTGCATACATGTGCAGCTCTTTTCATAGATTCAGACATGTACACATGGAGTATATTAAAATATATGCTTTGACTTATATGGAGGTGTAGAATTTAAATCGTTTCAGTTTGTCAAAGTGATCTTATTGAGCTTCTAAACAAAAACAGTCTGAATTGAAGAAGATACAAATGCGCTTGAGTGGTAGACACATTAGGGAAGGTTTCTGATGGGGCAATGTTATAAAGGTCATAAAGGGTTAAAGAATTCATAAAAAATGAAGGATCCTAATATTAAAGTAGAAAAAATGTGTGAATGCATTTTTTATACATCTCAACTGTCAACATTTCTAATCAAATCATCTAGCCATCTTGCTTCTTAAATGATACAAGCAATATTTCCTGTAATAAATACCTCTAAGTCTAATGAGAGGCCCTAAGGCAACTTCAAATGTATGAATTCATTATAATTGAACAACGTAATCTGTAGGGCAAAGAAGCCTGCTACTCAGACTCTTAACTCCATATGGCCTGGGTGTTCTATGAAAAATGTCATACATTTTGTTTACAATGTATTGTTGCTGTTTGAAGTATTGTATGTTCCTGTACTACATAAGATTGGGACACATAATGGAGGAAAAATCAAGGAGGCAATCTTTCATTTTGTTCTTGTATGAAAAATTCAAAAGAGTGAAAACTCACCCAGAGAAATTTTGCAAGGATATTATTTTCCAATGTTTCGATCAATTTGTCTGTCAACCATGCTGAGAGGTGGAAAGGGCCAGCAAAAGCAATTTAGCTTGTGAGGTCCAAAATAGAAATGTTTTAGGAAACCCTGTCACATGTCATTTCTATGTATTAAGCTGCTGTGTGTTTTTGTGTAGTAGCAGTGTTAGGAAGAAAACTTGATATCAATCATCTAAGTCAGCTGTAAATATCTGATAAAGAGTTCTTTTACATAGAAATATAAAATATTTAAGCCAATATTATTTAAGCCAATATTATGCATTTGGACTTCATACTGACGTCTGACTACTTCTTTTGAATTTTGGGTGGTTTTTTACATTACTGTTTGGGTTAACTAATTGTACATAAGTGATATCATTCTAGAACGACTTGTCAATGGACATTATTTGCCTCACCCACTCCTATAAAAAGAAATGAAGTGGATCTCGTGTTTAATGAATAGTAATATATATTCATATTGCTTACAGTGTGAAAGGGGAAGGAAATCCAATTAACTGAGTTTGATGGAAACAAGTTGCAACTTACCTAGAAATATCTGTGCAGTTTGGGATTCTAAGTGGCAGGTAAACTAGCTTGGTGCTCAGCCTGTCTTCTCAGTAAGAATCAGGAAGAAAATGGTCTGGAGGATGTCCCGCGTCACTGATTGCTGCTGTGTCAAATCTTGTTGGGAGTCTAGCAGTCATTCCCTTTCCCAAGCATAGAACCAAATCCTTTTAAGGCTTTTAAACTTTTTTACCTTCTTAAAAAGAGCTATTATTTGATAAAACTGGTGCTCTTGTGTTTTGTTTTGGTGTTCACACTTTTCTTAGGGATCATGATAGTTTCTTTTTAAAAAAATAATAATTATATGCTGGATATCATAACAAACTCAGAAACTCACATTTAGAATACTGAACAATGGCATTTGAAAGCTAGAATCCAGCATGGAAACTCCCAAGAACTAAAATGTGAAACAGCAAGTACCTAAAATCAACAAATTGGTGCTCCATACAGTACAAAACCCGTGTAAACTACATGTTCACATCCCCTGGTTTAAGTAAAATCCCCCTGGGACACATTAGGTGATGCAGTACCACAACTTGTTTGAGTTTTCAGACTCTGCCACAAAATAGTCCAATGACTGTTAGATTTTGAAACCATCAGGCTAAGGCTCAGTACCAACTTCGCCTTGGGGAATGTTGAAAGTAAGAGCTAAAGCCAATTACAAAATTGTGCCTTGAAAAATCCAATTTGGCCCAAAAGTAGAGACAACAATTGCATACCCTTGAAGGGTTTTCTCAGTCCTTGGAGCCTGGCTGAGTGGACTACCCAGGAGTTGGAACATCATCTCACTACTGAAAAGAGATGACTGATCTTGCCTGCAAAGGTAACATGATGGCCACACCTGGAGGGCTACAATTAAGGCCTACTGTCTACTGGGGTGGTAGGATGAGGGGCTGGGTTCTCCCAAGTTCAGCAGTGATTTCCCTACCAGGTCATGACAGCAGCAGAAAGATAGCACATTCTTTGAAAGTGTAAGGCAGTTAAGATGTGGCATAGTTCTTGGGAGTAGAGAACAGCTGGCAGCAGTGCCCATGCACTATATTTCTTCCCACTGCTCTTTCCCCTCTCCCCCCACCCCCAATACAACAATGCTCCTGCAAAAAGGTCAGGGGAGGTGATGTAGCCAATGGAGGCAGAACACCAGACTTTGCAATATTAGCAAGATGGAAGGTGCATGATCTAAGGGCACATTGGTGTACAGTCAACTTGCTGAAGTTAAGTCAATCTGGGTCTAGTCAGTGCCTTGATGGAAGCTCCATATAACTCCCTTGAGGTCTGGAAGATGTGGGATATAAATGTACTTAATTAATGTATGTGCACTTAAAATAGAAAGATAATTATTGCAAATTGGAAATGAAGAACTAGTAAAAGTGTTGGCCTTCATCTGATAGAAAGAAAAAAAATACTTCCCAAGTTGGACAAGTTAAAATCGCTTTCAGTTCCTTTAACTGTTAAACTCCTAATGTGATACAAGTCCTAGAAATAATCTGAAAGAATTTTAACAGCCAAAATGTCAGATTGCCTAGGAAGATGGATTTGGAATATATTGTCAAAGTAGGTTTGATGTTTTTGTAGACATGCATGTCTGAAGTATGCTTGCACACATACTCACCAAGCAAGTTGGTCCAATTAAAACTACTGCCTGCCCTACTGTATGTCTTTCTCTTGTATGGCAACAACAAAATATGGGCTCTGGTCACCCCCAAGGCATTGCGGTGGTAGTGAAACTGAGTGAAAATGTCACTTTCTAGAATTCACAGTTAATACAGGAGAGTTAAATCCAACTACACAGAACAGTCATTTCACTGAACCCAAAAGCCATGTTGATTTCCCCCCCCCCCGGTTTCCATCCCCCAACATGCTTTTAATGAGCATGTTAATGAAGAGATGATGAACTTTACTATCCAAGGTTATTAGAGGATTTCTGTGGAGTGAAATTTCTGGCATGGTATGCTAGTTTTTTTGTTTGTTTGTTTTTG
This sequence comes from Anniella stebbinsi, assembly GCA_029215795.1. Lineage (NCBI taxonomy): Eukaryota > Metazoa > Chordata > Lepidosauria > Squamata > Anniellidae > Anniella > Anniella stebbinsi. The sequence continues at coordinate 285,619,536 of JARDYH010000002.1, read as the reverse complement.
TTTTCACAAAATATTGGTTTATTGAGAGATATGTTAGCCTCAATTGACATATTGACATTTCCAGGAAGGGTGGTTATTGTCTTGAGAAATACAATTGTACGCTGACAGATTCCTATCATTATTCGGAACTGTTGCTATGGGTTAGTGAGACAAGTCTAATAAATAATGAAAGTGAATCATATTGGGGAGAACAGCAGTGGAAAAACAGTGAAATGCACTGTGCTGACATGAGCTAACTTCTCCTCAGCCATGACATCATGCAGTGTTAATGTCATGCGCTACAGTGAGGAAATTGACTTATGGTATTATAACTTCTGCTACAGGATGGTAATTAACTTGTGTCGCCACTGTAACTGCATATCTGAATAATTAGCAGCAGAGAGGGTAGCTGGATTAACAATGAAGTCTTCACTTTGTGTCCTATTAATTCCCCAGAGGCTTTGCACAAGCAGCTCAGTTAGATGATACTGGTCATGCAGGAAGTAAAGTTGCATGTAGAATCATTCTTTTTATTGTTTCTAGTAGTTTAAATTCTCTTTTCAGAGCTTCACGAGCTTTATTATTTGACAGCTTGTGGGCATGTTTCTCACTGGACTACATCTGATTTGCAGTTTCATTGTTAGCTGTTGACAGCAAGGGTGGAAAGGCACGACTAAGCCCATTTCTGGGTGAATTACATAACAGAGGGAGGCTCATCAGTTTCACTGTGGCATGACCTGGTTTGGTTACATGTATGTCAACTTAGCAGAAAGCTCTAATTAACCTTCTGCAAAAATTAAATTGCTTCAGCAACTATTAGTTAATAAACTGCTTGTTCCTATTGTTTCTGAAAGCTAGTAAGTTTAATCCATAGTGTAATGTGCACATTAAATAATAATAGTAATAATAATAATATCATCCTCATCAATTGTAGCCCTCTTTTCAAAGCAGCTCATATGTCAGAATAAACAAAAGTAAATATTTGCAATTCATCACAATTCTAAACAAACTACATTAGTATGAAAGTTCAAGAACCGGTGACAAACAGTAAAACTAGACATAAAAAGCCTTCAGGGAGAGAAATGTTTTCAGAGCTTATGTAGATGTAGCAGATAGGGGACTTGGCATACCTCCCCAGGGAGAGGTTCACCACTGCCGTGGACATCACCCAAAAGGTCCTGTCCCTGGTACCAGCCCACTGAATCCTTGTTAAAATTAGGCCAAAGAGCAGGGCCTGTAATGCCAATTTCAGGGCTCAGGTGAGTTCATATGGATGCAGGTAGTGGTGTAAGATAACCCACTCCCAGGCCATTTAAGACTGTAAAGGTCAACACTAGCACTTTAAATTGAGGCCAAGGTAATTGGTGTATGAGTGACTTAATATGTGCTGTCTTGCTCCTACCAGCATCCGAGCAGCCACATTTTGAACCAACTGCAGTTTCCAAATAGCTTTTAAAGACAGCCTTACACTACTGCATTCTGGATGTAGGCAGTACATGGGTAACCATGGCTACAAATGCCTTGTCTAAGTAGGGTTTGAAGTTGGCAGACCACCCAAAGTTGGTAAAAGACACTTCTAGCTTCTGTCAGCACCTAGGCCACAGATAATGCCTGACTCAAAAGACAACTCACAAATTGTGTACTTGGTTTTTTAGGTGAATGGGTGGTGGGAGAACACAACTGTATCCAAAACAGCGGAAATCCAACCAACAACATGTCCTGTTTAGATTACATTTCAATTTGTTCACCCTCAGTCAGCCTGATTCTGCTTCCACACACTGCTTCAGATTCCACTGGCTTCCTGAGATGAGCTGTTGGAAACGATAGGTAGAGCTGAGTGTCATCAGAGTACCAATGAACCCAAACATTCAGATGACCTTACCCAGTAGAAGTTAAAGGATATAGGGTGGGGGGGATGTAGCACTCCATAAACGAAAGGCCATGGAGTAAATTATCCCCCACTACTTCCTTCTTATGTCAAGTATGTGCCATTGTATGTGGGGAGGGACTTTAGTTCCGTGGTAGAGGATATGCATTGCATTCAGAAGATCCCAGGTTCAGTCTTTGGCATGTCTAGTTAAAAAGGATTGGGAGGTAGGTGATGTGAAAAATTTGTGCCTGAGACTTGGGAGAACTACTGCCAATCATAGCAGACAATACTGGATTTGATAGACAAATAGTCTGACTTGGTTTAAAGCAGTTTTGTTACTCTTCTTTTAATTTTACTGACAAATGATTAAAAAAGCAAGAAAATAATTAGGATATAGTCACCCCATCTCAGCTTCTTTCTGTAGTACAACACTGTTAGTGGAAACAGCATGCATCCTAACCTTAAGTTCTCTGTGAATTATAATATACCAACAATCCCATTTTTAAGAATACATAAAATAGTAGTTTATTATGAAAGTCAAGTGATGGTTAATAAATATATAGAATGCATTGGCAGCTCTTACATAGCAGAGATTTTATATAGTAGATACACCGTAATCACTTCTCTCTAGAATGTTGTATGCTTTTGCTTATGTATTTGGTCACTGGATGAAAATAAAGAAATTTGGGCATTATCGAAGTCTGTCAGTGTGCCAGTGGGACCCACTGCTGGTGCAGCGGGGAGAGCTAGGTATTAAAAAAGCAACCAGAAACTAGTTTTGTGCAGAAGGAAGCACCGCTGACCTATCCCAATCCAGAAACAAGCAGATTGTTTTTTGAACCATCAGGTCTCTTGCGCAAGTGATGTGTCCTTTTTTGCGCAACAGAACAAGCAGGAGGACAGCAACAGAATTGGATACTCTGCCCTTTGCTTATAAAATAAAACATAATTATTCTGTTTACATAAGGGCAAATATTTAGACGCCCTTTCTTAAAAGCAGTTGATTTTGTGTGTAGAGAGGTTGTGACGTCTGTTTGACACTTTGGCATTGATGATAGTAAAAGGGATCATACCTCAGCAGGCTGAGGTCTGGTTTTGCTAATGTAATTCAAAAGTTTATTTGGAGATTTTCTGTAAAGATCATGCTTCCTACTGTGGGGAAAAAAGCTGGACTTTGAGGTCTTCCTGCATCCCCCTCTATTTTGCTGTGCCCTCTGTCATTTTTCTGTTATAAGTCTACTACATCGTAATTGTTCAGGGGGAAATGAATACATCTTCTTGTTCATTATGATTCTTCATCTCATGAATGTAAGTTTCCTATCAACGTAAACAAGTTGGATTTAATACTTATATAGCTTTCGTCCTCACAGAAGAGGAGGCCGACCTGTCATGCTTCACGGAGACCTGGCTGGGAGATGACAGTGGCCGGACATGGACTCAGGCTCTCCCAGCTGGGTACTGTGTTAGTGAGCAGGTGAGGGAAAGTGTGCAGGGGGGCGGAGTAGCTGTGGTCTACAAAAACCATCTTAACCTGACCAGACATCCTGTCCGGCAACTGAATCACATCGAGTGTGTGTACCTGAGTCCGAAGACCAGAGATAGACTAGGGATTCTGTTAGTGTACCGGCCCCCCCGCTGCCTATCAGACTCCCTGGCCGAGCTCACGGAACTGGTCTCGGAGCTGGTGTTGGATTCGCCCAGGTTTTTGGTCCTGGGTGACTTCAACATCCCATTCGAGGCCGGTTTGTCAGATGGAGCTCGGGAGTTCATGGCTTCCATGACAAACATGGGCCTATCCCAATTGGTCTCTGTACCCACACATTCAGCAGGTCACACCCTCGATGCTGTTTTCAGTTCCAAACAGACGGATCTGTGGGCTGAGGTATTGAATACCTCCGAATTGTAATGGACAGATCATTTTCCGGTCAGGGCTAGTATCACGGCTGCCACCCGCCCCTGCAGGGGTGACAGACCTATTAAGATGGTCCGCCCTCGAAGGCTGATGGATCCTTCTGGATTCCAGAAAGCCTTGGAGGGTTCTATGGCTGGTATCGTCGACGATCCTGTAGAAGCCCTGGTCAATAGATGGAATCAAGACCTAACTAGGGCTATTGACACGATTGCCCCAAACGTCCTCTCCGGCCCGCTTCTGATAGGGCGCCCTGGTATACAGAAGACCTCAGGGAATTGAAGCGGAAAGGACGACGACTGGAGCGCCAGTGGCGGAAAACTCGACTTATATCCGACAAGACACGACATAGAGAACATCTTCGTTCCTATGGGGTGGCAATACGTGCAGCGAAGAAAGCTTTCTTCTCTGCGCGCATCGCGTCTGCGAATTCGCGTCCAGCAGAATTCGCGTCCAGTGGTGAGGAGTCTAACCCAGGCACCTTCTCCCCTGAATCCGATTTTAGAGCCTTCGGTAGTTCGCTTTGATGCCTTTAACGATCATTTCTCAGATAAAATCTCTCGGATAAAATCTCTCGGATAAGAGCCGACTTAGATGCCATTGTTATAGTAGAGGCTGACAGTGGAGTGTCCAGCGACTCCGCGAGTAGGATTACACTTGATCAGTTTCAGTTAGTGAGTTCCGAGGATGTGGACAAGGTACTTGGATGTGTGAGGAGAACGACTTGCCCTTTCGATCCCTGCCCTTCTTGGCTGGTCATCCAGGGAGGAGATGCAGTTAGATCATATTTACAACATATCATTAATGCATCTCTTAGGGAGGGGAGTTTTCCATCATGTTTAAAAGAGGCGGTGGTAAGGCCGCTTCTAAAAAAGCCCTCCCTGGATCCCCTGGACTTTAATAACTACAGGCCAGTATCAAATCTTCCATTTTTGGGCAAGGTAATCGAGAGGGCGGTTGCCTTCCAACTCCAGGCAGTCTTGGATGACACTGATTTTCTAGACCCATTTCAGACCAGCTTCAGGGCAGGATACGGAGTTGAGACCGCTTTGGTCGCCTTAGTGGATGATCTACGCCTTAGTACCGACAGGGGGAGTGTGTCCCTGCTGGTACTTCTGGACCTCTCAGCGGCTTTTGATACCATTGACCATGGTATCCTTCTGGAGCGCCTGGGGGAATTGGGAATCGGGGGCACTGTGCTTCAGTGGTTCCGATCCTATCTCTCGGGCAGGTTCCAGATGGTGATGTTTGGGGATAGCTGCTCTTCAAAAAAGGAGTTGCTATGTGGTGTACCACAAGGTGCCATCCTTTCCCCAATGCTGTTTAACATTTACATGAAACCACTGGGAGAGATCATCCGGAGCCATGGGGCGGGGTGCTATCAATACGCTGATGACACCCAAATATATTTCTCTATGCCTTCAACAACATTGTCAGCTAAGAATAGTGTGTCTCCTCTGAATGAATGCTCGGAGGCGGTAATGGACTGGATGAGGAAAAACAAACTGAAGCTGAATCCAGACAAGACGGAGGTGCTTGCTGTCAAAGGCCCCAACCTGGGTCTGGAGGTGTGTCAACCAGTTCTGGATGGGGTTACACCCCCCCTGAAAGATTGTGTTCACAGCTTGGGGGTACTCCTGGATCCATCGCTCCAGATGACAGCTCAGATAGATGCGACGGCCAGGAGTGCCTACTATCAGCTTCGGCTGATACGCCAGCTGCGCCCCTTCCTAGAGTTGGAAGGCCTAAAGACGGTAGTGCACGCACTGGTAACTTCGAGGCTTGACTTCTGCAATGCGCTGTACATAGGGCTACCTTTGTGCCTAGTCCGGAAACTTCAACTAGTTCAAAATATGGCAGCCAGGTTGGTCACCGGTACACCTAGGGGTGATCACATCACACCAGTTTTAAAATTGCTTCATTGGCTGCCAATCAGTTTCCGGGCAAAGTATGGTTTGGGTCCAGGTTACCTACGGGATCGCCTTCTCCCGTACAATCTGCCCCGCACACTTAGGTCCTCTGGGAAGAACTTACTCAAGTCAGCCAGAACTAGGCTGACGAGTGTTACCCAGAGGACCTTCTCTTCCATCGCTCCCAGACTATGGAATGGTCTGCCGGAGGAGGTTAGACAAATTAGCAGTCTTCATGAATTTAAGAGAGTCATGAAGACTGCTCTCTTCCGACAGGCCTATCCAGATGAATTTTAAGATGTTTTTAATGATGTATTTTTTTTTGTTTTTTAAAATTTTTAACACTTGTGATTTTTGTGTTTTATATTGTTGTTGTTTCCCGCCTCGATCCGGAGGGAGAGGCGGGTTAAAAATAATAATAATAATAATAATAATAATAATAATAAATAAAACATATACACTTTAGGAATTTATTTATTTTTAGTGTAGCTCTGGTTGAGAATTAATGCAATAAACACTTAACTACCTTCTCTCCCCAGCCTTATAAACATGAAGAAAATACCAGATGAACAGTATCGTTTAATCTAGTCAGATTTATTTTTCCTCAAATTGGCTATGGATAGATATTTCCCTTTCATTGACTCAGTGTCTGAGGTTGAAATTGAAATTTGCAGACCAAAGGAACAGTTATGTAAGGCTACATAGCCTGCAGAGACTGGAGTGGTGGACTCAAAGGTCACCTTAGTAAGACAAGAACTTAGCAGGGTTAGAGATGCTGTCATATGTTGCCATGTAGGCTGTTCTGGTCTTCTGAATTTCCATGTCATTGTATAATATTTCATTTTTAATTCAGTACTCCTAAGAGGGAGGGAATCATTCTTATAACCATTGCATTTTGAAATTTCCTGCTTCACAGCTAACTTGGAACTCTTACTTGTTTGTTTTAGTATTTTAAAAAATCTTGAAATCATGTTGCATATTCTCCTTTTTGAATATAATTAATGGTAGTTAATTATCCTAGCTTGAATAGAATCTGTTTGAAACTGGATTTCACAATACACCACTGTTGGCAGTCTAGAAATGTAATTCCAGAACATATAGATAAAACCGTGAAAAGACCGTTGTCTAAAATGTGTTATGCTTTATCTAAAAATATTTTCCCAATATAGAGGGAAATTCTTTGCAGTGTGTTCCAATCAGTTCCCTTTAACATTGGCACTGGATTAATGTACCCACATTAAGCTAACCTGGATTGTCTTTTGGTTTCTTGCACATATGGGTATAGAACTGAACACGTGTCATGGGATGAGAAATGAGAAACCAGAAGTTTTCTCCTGCTACAAGACTATCTCTTGTCAAATCCTGGAAATATTAGTATAGACCAGCAACAAAATATTGTGGTGCATCCTCAGCCCCTAGGAGTTTTCTTTTTCCAACCAGCCTGGAACAGGAGCCTTGTAGTACTGTACAGGTCACCGGGGGGGGGGGGGGGGGGGATAGGACGTGGGAAGGGGGAAAAACCCATATTCCCCATCCCTCAAGGCCTTCTTTGACTCCACCGTAGTTCGGGGCTGGCTACCAAAAACTGTTATTGCTTTATATTGAGTGTGTGTGTGTTCTGGAGAGTGGGAAAGGAGAAAGATTCCTTCATAATAATAATAATAATAATAATAATATATTTATTTATTTATTTATTACCCGCCTTTCCCAACGGATTGAGGCGGGGAACAGCATCAAACATAAAATACAAAACTGATTAAAACACTTAAAACCAATATATTGTTAAAACACCAATAAAACACTTTAAAATTCATCTGGGTAGGCCTGCCGGAAGAGATCAGTCTTTATAGATATTTTAAATTCCTGAAGACTGGTGAGTTGGCGAATCTCTCCTGGCAGGTCATTCCACAATCTGGGAGCGGCAGAAGTGAAGGTCCTCTGGGTAACGTTTGTCAGTCTAGTTCTTGTTGACTGTAGTAAATTCTTCCCAGAGGACCTGAGCGTGCAGGGCGGATTGTATGGGAGAAGGCGATCCCGTAGGTAACCTGGACCCAAACCATGTAGGGCTTTAAAGGTAATAACCAACACATTGTACTTCGCCCGGAAACTGATTGGCAGCCAGTGAAGAGATTTTAAAACTGGTGTAATGTGGTCACCCCTAGATGTACCGGTGACCAACCTGGCTGCCATATTTTGAACAAGTTGAAGTTTCCAGACTAGGCACAGAGGTAGCCCTATGTACAGCGCATTACAGAAGTCAAGCCTCGAAGTTACCAGTGCGTGCACTACCGTCTTTAGGCCTTCCAACTCTAGGAAGGGGCGCAGCTGGCGTATCAGCCGAAGCTGATAGTAGGCACTCCTGGCAGTTGCATCTATCTGAGCTGTCATTTGGAGCGACGGATCCAGGAGCACCCCCAAGCTGCGAACACAGCCTTTCAAGGGGAGTGTAACCCCATCCAGAACTGGTTGACACACCTCCAACCCCAGGTTGTGGCCCTTGACAGCAAGCACCTCCGTCTTGTCTGGATTCAGCTTCAGTTTGTTTTTCCTCATCCAGTCCATTACCGCCTCCAAGCATTCATTCAGAGGAGACACACTATCCTTAGCTGAAGCTGTTGTCAAAGGCATAGAGAAATATATTTGGGTGTCATCAGCGTACTGATAGCACCCCGCCCCATGCCTCCGGATGTTATCTCCCAGCAGTTTCATGTAGATGTTAAACAGCATTGGGGATAGGAGGGCACCTTGTGGTACACCACATAGCTGCTCCTTCTTTGAGGAGCAACTATCCCCAAGCATAACCATCTGGAACCTGCCCGAGAGGTAGGACTGGAACCACTGAAGCACAGTGCCCCCAAGTCCCAATCCTCTCAGGCGTTCCAGAAGGATACTATGGTCGATGGTATCGAAAGCCGCTGAGAAGTCCAGAAGTATCAACAGGGACACACTCCCCCTGTCAATACTTAAGCATAGATCATCCACTAAGGCGACCATAGCAGTCTCAACTCCATATCCTGCCCTGAAGCCAGTTTGAAATGTGTCTAGAAAATCTGTATCATCCAAAACTGCTTGCAGTTGGAAGGCAACCGCCCTCTCGATTACCTTGCCCAAAAATGGAAGATTTGATACTGGCCTGTAGTTATTAAAGTCCAGGGGATCCAGGGAGGGCTTTTTTAGAAGCGGACGTACTACCGCTTCTTTTAAACATGATGGAAACTCCCCTCCCTGAGAGATGCATTAATAATATATTGTAATTGTGATCTAACTGCATCTCCTCCCTGGGCGACCAGCCAAGAAGGACAGGGATCAAGAGGACAAGTCGTCCTCCTCACTCGACCAAGCAGCTTGTCCACGTCCTCGGTACTCACCAACTGAAACTGATCCAGTGTAATTCTACTCGCGGAGGGAAGCCGCCGCCCCGGCAGGTAAGAGCCCGAGGGATGAGGCAGGAGGGAGAGGGAGGGGGGAGTTAGGCCTCCACTTACCCCAGCCATAGGCTTGCATTGGGGGAAAGCTTTCTTTCGCCCAATGCAAGCCTATCGCCGATCTGAAAATCGGACTTCCGATTTTCGGATCGGGATCAGGTCCGATCCAAGGAACCTCCGATTTTGTCCTGAACGATCCAGGACAATCTCAGAGGTCCCGAACCGGGTCCCGATCTGATCCGGGGGGTCCCTGCACATCCCTAATTGCCACCCCATAGGAACGAAGATGTTCTCTATGTTGTGTCTTATCGGATATAAGTCGACTTTTCTGCCATCGGTGCTCCAGTCATCGTCCTTTCCGCTTCAACTCCCTGAGATCTTCTGTGTACCAGGGCATCCGATTAGAAGCGGGTCGGAGAGGACGTTTGGGGGCAATCGTGTCGATAGCCCTAGTTAGGTCTTGATTCCATCTATTCTTTTCTTTTGAAACATAGCATGGGGAGAGGAGATTTTTATGGTACATATCTCCTCAACTCTTTGTTCCCTCCCTCCCCTGGGCCCCATCCAGTATATTGACTATAATCTGTTAGGGGGCTTGAACCTGCACATTTCTTTTTTCCACCTGCAAATATCGTGCCAAATGTCCCCGTTTCCCCCTACAGAGCTCTAAGCCCAGGAAGAGGACTGCTCTATGTTGTACTGTACTTTTGATCTTCTACAGGAGCTTCCAGATTACATTGCAATTTAGAAGAGCCCTACTCTTCCCTAGCTTTTAGCTGGGGAAGTGGAACAGATGATACTGCCCATAGTTGTGCTGCATTTCCGAGTAACTTGGAAGCACAATAGAATATGGGCAAGTCTCAGACCTCCTCCCCAGCATGGTGTTGGGGGTGGAGTGTTTGTGATCATCCCGGCAGTCATGCTGTGTTTCTAAAGTACTTGGAGTGCCTTAGAAATGAAGTGAGGTATATAGGGAGGTGTTGGGGATTGTTCCTGCCATTGTGAAGTGCTTTCAAAGCCCCTCAAAGCACACTGCTTCGACGATTCCCATCATCAAGTTTAAGAAGAGGCCTGGGGCATGTCTCATTGGGGTTTTGAGGCACTTTGAGTACCTCAGAAGTATAGTGCAGCTGTGGGGCTGACCCTTTGGCTCTCCCTGGGATTAGTCACACTCAATGGAAGTGGGTAGGACTATGGTGGGTAGGACTGCCTGGCTTACAGCAAGGCCACCCCACAATCCATTGCATGAGACAAGATATTACACTACTAATGCTGGATATATGCTAGTGCTACTTTAGTGCTACGAATAGAATCCTGTTCTCTCCCACACCCTGCCCCCGCAACCATCTCAGCAGGCTCTTTAGCTACATTCTTGAGGGATGGTTTCGTAAGATGATGCTCACAGCATGGGACATATTACTTTTTGGTTTCTGATGGCAGTCAGTCTGCATTTGTGAAACTGGTAATCGGTGTTGTGCATAGCTGCTAAATGAAATTATATGTAGAAGTTGAATAAATTTTAAAAATAGATGTCCTATTTCTGTTTTGACTGAGGGAGGAATTCTCCAGTTCACCTAGTGTGTTTTTTAGGCCTTGTACTTCTGCAAAACACAGTTTACTATAAAAAAAAAAACAGTACAGCCTTAAGTGTAATAGTATGAATAATAATGCTCCTCAAATATATACGGGAACAATTTTAACAATTCCCTTAGTCTCCCTCAGCATGAGAAGTGGCGGCATAACTGTAAACAGAAAGGCCAAGAACCCCTTGCTTCTGTTTCACAGGGTGTTCCAAACACCAGTTCTATTATTCACAGAAAAAATTACTGTAAAAACACTTTGTCAACTTGTAATAAATCGAAGTCAGTGGCTTTTCTTCACAATGCCAAGCTCAGGCATGTGGAATTAACAAAGCACTATCTAATGGGGAAAGTTTCCTGTTCATTTTGATCAAGTGCAAATACCACCCAGGCTTGCAACTCTAAACCACAGTTCAAGTAGCAGTATTTATTTATTTATTTATTTTAAAAACTGTGTTGGTTGGTTGTTGCACTTACTTTTAGGTGTTTATGTACAATAAAGATTACTGTCTGGTGTAAGAAGAGCACAAATCATCTTCACCATATGGTCCTATGCACATCAATGTGTGATCAACAACAGTTCCTACTGCTGCGTCTGCACATCCAAGACCTGTGCATAGTCTCTTTGCTAGATTGACATCATGCATTCAGTGCAAACGTGGGGGGGGCGGGGCATCGTGTCCACTTTTTCCTCTTCAGAGTTAGCTGTGCAGACCTGTTTGACAGGAACAAATGCATATATTATGTGGAACTTCTCAGGTGAAGGCCATTGAAAGCAAATCTGTAACCCACCTCCCTGTGTGAAGATGTTTGTTGTGGGAGCGTCTCAGTGGTGCTTTTCAGTGCTGTGGTATATATGGCTGATATCACAAGTGATTCATATGGCAATTTTGTCATATCAAATGTGGACACAAAACTGCTCTAGGTTTTCTAGAAGGATTTTGCTCTATGTGAATCCTAAGGAATGGAAGATGTCATGAAATTGTTCTGTAAAGCCAAGTATAGTCTGGAAAATCCTCTCTGTTTCTTGTTCTTGCTAACAACTCTTAAGATCTGAGCTGGCGCAAGTACCATCTCACTATAGTTTTGTAGTCTGTAGTTGATTTAGGCTGCATTAATACAAAGGAGTATCCAGTGAAGTAAACCTTGCCCTTCAGCATGGATTATGGAATGATTTCTTGATTTTCAAGCATGAAATAAGCTTAAATATACATGGTATTTCTCAAGATTCATTACAGAAAATCACCGTCACATCCTTTTACCTAATCCCACTAACTTTGTGTCCTCAATATTCTTCAAGTAATACAACTCACCCTGTGTTGACCCTGGATTCAAACTGCCTTCTTGCTTTCCCTTCACGAAAAAATATGTAAACTTTTATGTCTATAATTTTGTACTTAAATACTTTGGTCAATACAGACCTAAATTGGTGGCAAAACCTACAAAAGCTGGGGAATATTTTCTTCAACCATAACGCTAGCCCCCTTTTGAACCACAACACACCTTGGGCAAAGGGACCAGCTCATGTGTGGCAAGTAAAGAAGGGCAGGAGTCCATTCGGATAGGGCTCTGGGACCTATCAGTCAACAGCTTGAGTACTCAAACCTGTGAAATATTATGCATGCCAAGTCAAAGTTGCCCCCTCATTTCATCCTGATTAAGCATCTCTGGGTGTCTGCTTCTGTAGCCTTCTCTATACTTGAAGATCAAGTTGCCTATAGTCCTGTAGTAGTGGAGGGGTCATCAGCCTGGGTGCTGGCTAGCAGAGAGGAAGTTGGGATATAGGGAGAAAGCCAGTGACCAGTAGTAAAAGGCTTAACAGTTTGGCCCACCATTGGGCTGCACCACCACTGCAGGGGTTAATAGTCCCTATAGCCTACACCTCTTGTCCCTCTCCCTGTTTTCCCAGCTCTTCCACTCATGTGCCATCAGCAGAAGCTGCTAGCAGCAGATAGTATTGCAGGGACAGTGTTCATTGCAGTTGCTAAGAGGCTTTAACAATTGGTTGATACATTGCAGCTGAAAATGCATCCACAGCTAATTACAAGCCACTACAAATGTATCCTCAGCCAATGATAGCCTATTAACTATTTGTAGCTAGGGTCTGGAGCTGCCTGAAATTAAATCCTGTACTGGTATAGGCAGGTAGAAATGGAATGGAGGCATTGGGGCAGGGTGGTCTGCTTCCCCTTGCCATGCTGCTGCAGCCCAATGGGGGCCAAACTGTTACCTTTTTGTTGTGCTGGGCACTGGCTTTTCTCTTTCTATCTGGTACGACATACCAACTCCCTCTCTGCCAACCAGCACTCAAGCTGTTATCCCCTTCCCTGCTGACAGTGGCACAGGGCAGGGGTGGTGGAATGGGAAGTGAGATATGAGATGGAAGCTGTGGGTGCCAAACTGTTAACCCCTGTACTGTTGGCCTTTACTCAGCTGTTTTCACTAAGGCATGAGGGATGGAAATCTGATTTGGCATGCATAATATCTCACAGGTCTGAGCACTCAGGCTGTTGGCTGACAGGTCCCAGAGCCCTGTGGTTCAACAATCACATCTGTATCCCAATAGGCTCCTGTCCTTCATCACTAGCCTTTGCCCAAGATGTGTTGTGGTTGTGGGCTGGTGTTATAATTGAAAAAAATGATTCCTGGCTTTTGTGTGTTCAGTTCAACCACAGCTGATAAACCACAGTAGGTTTTGCCATTGATATCACAAGTTTTGTTAGGAAAGTTTTTAAGATATGTCCTTGGTGCTCCCCTCCTGCTTCACTCTTGCCTTCCCACAAGTATTAAAGCATGGTTGTAAGAGAACAAAAGGGTGTGGAGACTTAGGTGTTTATCAACACTGGAGTTGTAAGAGTTCCCCACATTTAAGCATTTCTACATTTCATCTGGAGTGTACAGTGACTACAAAAACCCTCAGGCTAAAAGTCTGGAGGTAGGGACGTTGGACACAAGTGGTGGTCAGAAGAAGTCTGTGGTGGGCAGGAATGGACCATGGCAGCTGGGTGTGAAGAGTTCCCATTGTCTGACTACCAGTATGCCAGAAATGGCAGGAGGACATATTTGCTGTGGCTCACCTTGGAATTCTAAGCACCTGCCACAATTCAGAAAGCCAGAGAAGCTTCCAAGTCTGGGAGCATGGAAGGTGGGCACAAGTGGTGGTCAAAGGAAAACATCTGTCACTGGCAACTGAAGACCTTTCAGAAGCCTTGATTGTGACTGATATGTTTTCCAGTATGTTAGCCAGAAATAGAGTGCATGCATCTTTAAATGTATTAATAGTTGCTTGCTTACTGATAGGTGGTTGTCATTACACACCAGCCAGCACTCATCTGATGATGTAGTGACCAGATGTGGCTGTTTGCCCAAGATGAAGTTCTACTGCCAGTGTGGTAAGCAATGTGCTTGCGGTGGGGGTCTGGAGGTAAGGGCTTCAGGCTGGAACAGTAGTTTGGGGAGGAGCTCATGTCTGGATTTGCTGGAGCTCATGCTAGGGATGGTTATCAGAGGTGGGGGCTCATGCTGGGGGTGGGGCTCTGGTGGGAGCTTGGCTAAGACTCCAGACGGGGGGGGTGCAATTAGAGGGGCAGTTTGGGGAGTTCATACCTAGGTCTCTGGATTGGGAGCTCATGCCTGGGTCTTCACACTGGGGGCTCAGGGGGATAATGTCTGGCGTGGGGGTGATGTCTGAGATGGGGATGAAGAATTGGGTAGGGCCCTCAGGGGCCTAAGACATGTCCCCCAGTATAGAGTGATAGTTCATGGGGCTTAGTGGGGAGAGGGCATGCCTGGCCCTCAACCCCCTGAGCGCTCAACCCCCTGAGCTCTCACCCCTCAGACAGGAGCTCTCTACCAACTATTATCCGAAGCCCCACCCTCACCCTGATCCCC